>ML111206.1:0-34389 GCA_003697995.1 Taxidea taxus jeffersonii | reverse complement strand
CCCTGCCTGTCCCATCATCCCTGCCTTCTCACACCTCCCAACCCCCAGTTTCTCTGTGCTCGCTGGTCTTTCCCAACTTCCGGAAAGGCGACTGCAGAGGGGCTCCCCCAAAGCAACCGTGTCAGGCCCCCCAACCTGGTCTAACTTCCTGGGATTCCTCCCTTGTTGCCACCAACTCCCACACACTCCCCCTCCGGGCGCCCCCTCCTCCTCTCCTCTATCTCCCGGTTGTCTCCTCCATCCATCTCTTCCCGCTCAGCGCGCACACACACTCCTCCCCACCCCCCGCCGCCCACGCTTCTTCCCCCGGCTCCCACCACCTGGACCGTCTGCCGGTCCCCAAGACTTGGACCACGGGAAACTCTGGGACTGTCCAAGATTGGGCTGCAGTCGCCACAACCAGATACACAAACACCCACACATATACCGAGAGATACACAAACACACCGGGGAAACAGGCAGACACTGTGTCCACTCTAACAGGCTGACAGTCGTGCACGCACCAACACAGGCTCAGATGGACACACACATCCCAACGCCCTCTCGCAGTGACACCAACACGGTGCCAGGCGCACACACAGTGATACACGCTGACAACACCCACCCACCCACATTCACACACGGTTCCCGTCGGGCCTCTTTGATCCTGCCCTGCCAACTTGGCGAGACCCAGGGCCGTGTCCGCCCCCTACCCACCGCTGCTCGGAGCACGCCGACGGCCCAGCCAGGGGCGCTGGTCTGGACGCGCGTCCGGCCCCGGGTTCCCCGCAGCCTCGGCCCTAAGTGTCGGCAAAGGCCGCAGGGATTGGAGCCCCGGGGAGCGGCGAAGAGCCCGCGGGAGCGCGGCGCGGCCCATGCACAGCTCCTCCGCGGGGCGGCGCGGCGCGGCACGGCGCGGCCCTTCGGCGGAGCACCGCCCGCCGAGCCCCTCGGCCCGGGGAACCGCCAAGTTTGGACGCCGCGCACCCCCCACGCCGCTGGGGCCCCCGCCCAGTCTCGGCCCGACCGCCCGCCGCGCTCACCGATGTGGATGATGGAGTCGGCCCGCACCGACACGCACTGGCATATCCAGGGGAGAAGCCACAGCGTCAACGCTTCCATGTCCCCCGGGCGCGCGGCTCATCCGCCCGGGCCCGGGGCGAGGCCGAGGGCAGCGCGCAGCGGGGAGGCGCGGGTCCCGGTGCAGTCCCGGGCCGCTCCCCGGGAGAGCCGAGCCTGCCCGTGCGTCTTCTCCCGCGCGCCCGCCCCTGCGCCCTGCGCCCGCCCCAGTCCAGCCCAGCCCAGCCCAGCGCGGTCGGGCTCCCGCTCCGGCTACGGTGGCGGCTGCGGCGGCGCTGGCAGCCCGAGCCGAGGCCGGTGAGGCGGGGGCGGCCCGCGGCGGCGGCGGCGGCGCTTCCCGCGGCTGGGGCGGCTTCGGAGGCGGCGGAGGCGGTGACGGCGGCGGCCGGGCCGGCGCGGCGGCTCTGGGCTGGCTGTGTGTCTGAGCCCCGGCGAGGAGCGAACTGCGGAGGACGCCCCCTCCCCTCCCCCTCCCCCTCGGCTTCGCTCCCCCTCCCCTCCCTGCCCGCCTCCCTCCCCTCCGCCCTCCTCTCGGCCACGTGACTGCGGAGCCTCAGCATCGCCGCGCGGCGCTCGCCCGCTCGCGGCTCGGAGGGGGCGCCCCGTGCTCCGCGCTCCGGGTCCGGGGGACACTCGGGGGCCGGCATGGCAGAGGGGACCAGCCAAGTCTCCGGCGCGCAGAGACTTGGTGGCCCTGGGTCTTGTGCCCACTGTTCTCCGGGGACAGGAGGATGGAGAAGGGTCGGCCACCGACTGTCCTCGGGGGATCCCGGAGCGCCCGCCGACCTCAGCCGCCGAGCGTCTTGGGCCATGCCCCCAGCCTCGGGCAGAGAGCCCCTTGCTGAGCCGCACTGGGGGTAGCCGAGAGAGAGACGGAGCAGGGCGCTGAGCCAGGCGCCGGGATGCAAGGGGAGCCAAAGGGGACCGGACGCGGCCGAGCGTCGCGAAGCAGAACCTGGGCCGGGGCTCGAACCCTAGCTAGCCGTGCGGACCTCCGCTTGCGCCCATCCCCCGCGCTCAGCCCGGAGTCGGGCAGGAGGCTCCGACTCTGAAGCCTAATTCATGGCCGGAAACCAGCGCAGCCGTGACCGCGGCTCCTGGACGTGAGGAGCCTTCCAAGCGGCCGGCGTACTCAGACTCCCACTCTGCACGGAGCCTTCACGCTCGAGCCCGGGCGGAGAGCCCGCTCCTGGCGGCCAGCACCGAACCGAGATTTCTCGCCGCCTGGCGAATGCCTCCGGCCGGCCACCACCAGATGCAGCTTTAACCGGTCGGCTCAAGCCTGGGAGGAGGTGGCAAGCCGGACGCGCAGCTCCTGCACCCCCAAGTCCCAGACGGACTGGCTCCACGTGGCATACTCAAGATTTCGGGGACGCAGCTGAGCCTTCCGGGACCCCGATTCCGCGGAAGCTCGGTCTGGGCGCGCCTGGCAGAGACTCGTGTAAGGGGCCTCTCTAGGAAGCCTGGGAACATCCCTTGGCTGTAGTCCGCCAGCGGAAAGGTTCCTGCCATTCCTTGCGCTGGGCTTGAGGGACTTCGGGAGGCTTAGCAACAAACCTTGCCTGGCGCTCCCTGCGCTGTGGGAGAGGTGGACACCTAAACAGATCATTAGAAGATGTGGCCAGGACCCTGAATGAGCCATGTATGCGCTTGGTCAAGCATGGGAGGAAGAGCCAGGGATGGCTTCCTGGAGGAGGTGACAGTTCTAAAAGCTTAGTGGGGTTACCAAGGGAGAAGGAATAGAAGCCTTCAGGCATTTAATGCTGGTTATCCAGCCAAGGCAGGAAGATAAAGAATTTAGTGTGTGTGTGCATGCGTGTGTGTGTCTCAAGCTGCCAACCACGGAGGAGTCATTGACAAATGTTACTTTGGAAAGATGGGGGAGGTGGCTCTGCAGAGAGGGCCAAGTACAAGCTTGGAGAGCAATGAGGCAACCCTTGCAGTGGTTTATGGGGCTGACTCAGCTGGGGGCAGGGGCGCGGCAGCCTGGTAGAGAGGAGAAGCTGGGTTGGAGAAAGAGCAGGGAACCACTTGAGCAGGCAAGGTGGCTTCCAGGAGGAGGGGCCCCTGGGCAAGGAGAGAAGAATGACTATGCCGACAGGAGACTGGGCTTGGGAGCTGGGTATAGTGCCCACACAAATGCACTTTCTCAAGAACATTTATCTTTAGGGCCTTGAGTTATAAAATATGCCTCCCAGTCTCTCCAACACCCCTCCCCATCCTTATTCTCTCAAAATCCCACCATTCATTGACCAAAAAGTTATAGAAAGAAGAGAAACAAAGGATAGATTTTTTAATGCAACAATCTGGTTCCTATGAGACTGCCTCTACCTTGTAAAGATAGTAGGTGTGATCTCCAATAGGGGCTCAAATCTTAGGTCAAGAGTCATAGGGTCAGGGATCACCAAACACTTGTTTGGGCCTCTGCAGTGTGATGGTAAAATATGTGATGTTCCTAACTTAGTTAGAAGTTTTCTTGATGTATGTTGTGCTAAGGCAGAGCTAGCATGACTGCAGCAGGACAATCCTCAAGACCCGCCCCCTCCAAAATATTAAGAAAACAACCTACCAGGACACCTGGGTGGCTCAGTAGGTTAAGCCTCTGCCTTTGGCTCAGGTCATGATCCCAGGGTCCTGGGATCAAGCCCCGCATCGGGCTCTCTGTTCAGGGGGGAGCCTGCTTTCCCCTCTCTCTCTCTGCCTGCCTCTGCCTACTTGTGGTCTCTGTCTGTCAAATAAATAAAATCTTAAAAGAAAAAAGAAAACAACCTACCAACCCATACAGTTTTGAAGAGACTTCTACCAGTTTCTAGTCTGGATGATGATATGGTCCCTCTGGTTTGGGACGTGGGGGTTGTGACTCTAGTTGGAATCCCCTGGAAGCTGTTGGTGGGGGGCAATCTCCCCTCCTGTCCTAGGTACCCCCTTCCCCCTCTACTTCCCTAGCATGGGTTCCTTCACCACCCCTGATGCTCATCTTCTGGTGCTCAAACTCCTACACTACCAAGCCAGCTTTCCCAGCCAGACTAGAATGGCCTGGGTTGCACTTCCCTGGCCACAAGGGGAACTCTGTCTAGGTCACATTTCTCCTGGAGCTGGGATGCAGGCCCAGAGATCACTTGTCCCTGTGCACACCCACATCTAGGCAAGACTTCTAATCTCTGCCACCCAAGGTTGGGATTGTCCGGTTCCGGGGACACTGGCTATTATGAGGCTTTATCAGGCTCATCAAACTCTTAATTACATATTGATCCCTACAAACCTAGTCCCTTTAAGCCCTGATAACCTCTGGAACTACAAAAACTGCCTCCCCAAGACCAGGCTCCTGGGGAAGCAACTTTGCCTCATGAGCAAGTTCACCCCTACTGTGATAACTTGGCTGAAGAAGATAGATTGGCAAACTTGGATCATATGATGCATACACATTTCACAGAGGGAAAAACTGAGGCTCAGTGAGAGGAGTGAACGACTCGCCCAAGGCACCAGTTGCTGGCAGACCCAGGACTCAATCTTCTTGGTTTGCCCAAACTACACAAGGATGTGTTCACAGAAATTAAAACTGAGAAAAAAAAATCCTTTTGCACAGAGTTCAGCCAGTAGAGGTGACTACTTTTACTAAAAAGATCTCCCACTATACTGATTCTAACTACATTTCTTTAGCATTTACCACATGTGGTAAATGCCTGGCACCCTACATCTTACCTATGAAGTAGCATTCCCATTTTTGTGTGCAAGGAAATAAAGAAGGACGTGAAAAGTTTACTGCTGAAGCTACAGATGAAATGTCAAGACAAAGAGAAAGGCCACGGTGGTCCACTAGGAAGCCACAATCATCGTAACTTAAAGCTTTGTCATTCCAGAAAGGCAGACCTCTCCCTTCTCAGCCACCTTCTTTCTCACCCCAGCTAAAAACTGTACAAAGGAAGGGCCAGCTGGAATCCTGACTCTCCCAGGTGCCTCTCCCTGGCACAACCCTGAGAAGCTCCCTGTTCCATGTAGATCCACCACTCAACCCCCACAGAGGTGCCTCTCCCCAACCATGTTTCCTCCTAGAGAGCCCCCAGATGGTACGTGATACTGTACCCTGAAAAACTGCCTTCCACTCTCCCTCTAGCATGGAGCCCACCTGGCGTTTCAAAGACAGTTCAGCCTGGGCTCTCTCTGAAGCTTACTGCTGGCAAGAAATTCCAAGGCCTGGCCATTCTCTGCAGGCTTTAGCACAGAAGACAAGGTCTCCCAAGTACACTAGGAGGAGGCCAACCCAAGTCCTGAAGTCATCTCCCCAGGGTGGGGCCAGCCAGCATCTTAGAAGGACCAGGCTTGGACCCATGTAGCCTGAGTTCCAGGCTGGGCCCCACCCAAGCACCCCAGGAAACTTACCCTCTGTCAGGATTCTGAGCTCAGAAAGCCTCACTGCCCCCTGGCCCCTCTTAACCCACTGGGTTTTTCTTTTTTAAAAAAACACCTTGGGTGCCTGGGTGGCTCAGTGCATTAAGCCTCTGCTTTCAGCTCACCTCATGATCTGAGGGTCCTGGGATGGAGCTCCACATTGGACCCTCTGCTCAGCAGGGAGCCTGCCCCCCCACTTCTCTGCCTACTTGTGATCTCTGTCTGTCAAGTAAGTAAATTTTAAAAATCTTAAAAAAGGGGTGCCTGGGTGGCTCAGTGGGTTGGGGCCTCTGCCTTCAGCTCCAGTCATGATCCCAGGGTCCTGGGATCGAGCCCCGCATCGGGCTCTCTGCTCAGCAGGGAGCCTGCTTCCCTTCCTCTCTCTCTGCTTGCCTCTCTGCCTACTTGTGATATCTCTCTGTCAAATAAATAAATAAAATCTTTTAAAAAAAAATCTTAAAAAAAAAAAACACCTTTATTTATTGCTTATCTCCCCCACCCCTTCCCTCTATTGTGCCTTCAGCCCCTCCCTTATGTATCAATTGTCCATCTCTCCTTTATCTTCCTTGCCCCTTCTTGCCTACCTCTCTCATCTCATTTTCACTGTTTCTCAGCTTGTATTTATTTTATTTGATCTCCTTTTATATTACCATATTTTTTATTTTACTTTTACTCTTGGGTAGCCTCATGGGTTTTTACTTTCAATTTCCCAAGCTGGCAATCTTTTGCATCTCTCATTTTATTATCTGAGCCTTCTATGCATTTGGTCTATGGTTTTCCTGAGGTTGAGGGTGGGGGAATGCAGCCACCAACTAGGACCCACTGGTGTGCCCCCAAACCCCCCCAAACTCAGCTCCTGTACCTTTTCCAGGTACCCTCACTGCCCCACTGCCGATGGCACCGTGGAGGTGCCCGTGGCTGGCAGCCGGGGTAGGGGAGGTCTTTGCTTGCTGGAGCCCTGCCCTGCGAGGAAGAAGAAAACCACATACAGTATGTCCTCCCCTTATTTTTGCAGGGGAAGGACCCCTCTTTATCCCCATTATACTGTCAGGAAACCGGGGCCCACATGAGTGTGCTCAGTCTACCTAAAACCAAGGTAGTCCAAACAGTTACCTGTGTGAAAAGTTGCTTCTTTCAAAAGAAAACAAACTGGACCACAGAGGTCTGGTCCCTGGACCCAGGCTCTCCAGGCAGGGCGGGTGGCAGAACCAAACACCAGTTCAGGCCCTTCCGGGACTCTCAGACTGACATCCAGGGCTCCCCTTGGCCCCCTGGGAGGCCAGCAAGGTCCATCCTTTCCTTAGGCCCCTCGGAAGCTCAGACGAGGCAGGGCAAAGTCTTCACCAAGGCATTACCTCCTGCCAAGAGAGAGCAAAGGAAAGGAAGGCAGGCTCCCAGGAATCCCTGTGACCTGTCTTCTTAGTCCCAGGCCTTGGGGCAGCCTGACGCCCAAGCTCCTCCCAAGCACTGGTCCCCCAGGTGTGCATCCCCAGTCCGGATCTAGCAGCTTCTTCAGAGAAGACTCAGGGCATCTGGGGCTCTAGACCCACCCCACTTCCTACATCTTGCATGTGGGTGCTCTGTCCATTGTGTGTGAGGAAAGTGTTCTGCAGCTGAGAGTCTAAGTGTGAAAACCACCAGCCAACAAGTCTCTCCCTGAGCACAAAGCCCCTGCCATGTTTCTTGTTAGAGTCCCCTCCCCAGCTACAAGGCCTGGGGAGGAATTCCCCTTCTTTCCCCAGCCCCTGAGCCCTAGCTCTTCTATATTTGGAGGAACTCCCAATTCCCCAAGTGGGACCAAGCAGCAGGGAAGGGCCCCCTGGCCTGTCTGTCCGTCCTGCGAGCCAAACTCATCCTTTCATCAGCCACTGTCCAGGGCTCCAGATCCAGAACATGGAGATCCACAGATGCCTCTCGCCCCTCCCGCCACCACCCAGGGCTCCTCCTGCCGCTGCCCTCTGCTGCAGTGAGCTCCATGCAGGTGGGGCTGAGACCATGAGCTGAGTTAAGGAAAAAGGTACACATTTCAAGCAGAGAGAACAGCAAGAGGGAAAAAGTAGAGGAAGAAGCACATAGGAATGCAGAGGGGAGAGGACATGAAGGAGGAGTTGGTGGAATGTCAGAGTGGCCCTGGTGGGAGACACTGAGGCCAGTCTCACTGGTTCCCAGACAAATTCTCTACAGAGTAGCACCCTGGGGTGACTCCATGGCCAAAAACGTGTCAACCACTGTGTCTTCAGTGGACATCCTGGGGAAGCCAGAAGGCCACTGATCTACAAAGGAGAGTCAAGACTGAGGGGTGAGTGAGGCCCTTGTCCCCCTGGCTGCCAGGGAGCTCACAGGAAGCTCTTCAATCCTGGCTCTGCAAAGGACACGCTGTGCCAATCATATATCTTCCTGAGGGATAGGGCTGCAGGTGTTCACAGATGAAGTGAGGCTCCCTAGACCCCTGTCCTGGCCTGCTCCACATCTGCAATGGGGTCCCCAAGTATCAACCTACACACGGGTTTGGAGACTGGGAGCTACACAGTGAAGACCCCAACCACTTTGTTAAATGAGTGTGGAGAGGCCCACCCCCATCCCACCTCGTCCCATCCTAAGCCAGGTACAGCCCAGCAGCTTTCACCAACCTAGGCCTGCTGTCTCTCAGAGCTGGGCTCCCCCCATTTTTCCCTGGGGAGCAGGGATTAGGGGAAATGCATCTGGCTGGAGCCCTGTTTCATCTGGCAGATAAGCCCTTCCCCCAACCCAGGCATCCTGCTAGAAACAACCCCTAGCAGATCAAATCACCCTGCTTATGGACACACCTATTTCCACAAGGAGGTTTTCTGGCCTGTAAACCTCTTCTTTTATCCAGAGATGAAATGAAATTGTGATTGATTTTTTCCCAGTCTGGTTGTCATGACGCATTTAGCACCCTGTAAATGCGAAGGATGAAGGTGCTACCTCCCAGGGATGTTCCTGGGGATTTGGCTTGGAGCAGGGTCTGCCCAGTGTGACTCTGGATGAGACAGGGAGATAGCCCGGGTCCTGGATCCACTGCTCATGTGCTGTGCCACCTTGGGCAAGGTCCCTAACTTCCCAGAGACTCATCTAGAAAACAAAGAGCCCCAGGGTTTTGGTGGGGAAACAAGAGAGGGAGTAGGAGAGTGCAGAAGCCCCAGGGGGAGGCTCCCAGGGGAGGAAGGGAGAATGCATGTGTCTATGTGTCTAACACTTGCCACATTCCAGGCCTGGGCACAGCAGCACCACACAGAGGGGCGCGCACAGTGCAAGAAGGAGAAGCAGGTAGAGATGGGGACAAGGGTCTTCAGATCAGAGGCCCTCGGGTCTATGCCTCCCAGATGCTCTTTAAATGTCTCCAGGATCAGGACAGGTGGATGATAAAAGCAGGGAAGGAGAAGCTGCCCTAGATGAGAACAGCCCTTGAGGTCAGAGGGGCAGGGCAGGGCTCAATCACAGAGAGGCCCAGTCCTTCTGCTTATGTGGTTGGTGATCATCACCAGACCTTGTGAGAACATGCTTCTCATCCCCAATCTACAGATGAGATCACTGAGGCTCAGAGCAGTAAAGTGACTGGACAGGGAATGAATGGATGTGATAGGCTGAAAAGATATCCACATTCTAATCCTCAGAATCTGTAAATGTAACCTTCTTTGGAAAAAGTGTCTTTGCAGGTCTGATTAAGTTAAGGACTCAAGGGGAGGAAATTGTCCTGGATTGTCTGGGTGGACACTAACTGCCATCACAAGGGTCTTTATAAGAGAGAGACAGAGGAAGACACACAGACTGAAGAGCGGCAAGTGGGGAGAGCTAGGGCAGGCCAGCAAGGCAGCCAGCCTGACCGAGCAGCCCTCATTGGGGCAGCCACAGACCTTCACTGCACTGCCTGTTCTCTGAGCTGCCTTCACCTGAGGGGGCCCACAAACCAAAGGGAAGGGATGGGAATCAAGGGGAGAGACCTCAGAGGCCCAGCTGCCACTGCCTTGCTCTGTTCTTGCATCCCCTACAGCAATCCACCCAACCCTAGTTCTTAAAACATAAAGAGCCCTTCTCTTCTCTATGCAAAGCTTGTTTTAGTGTCTGGTTTGATTTAGAAAATGCCAGAACACACAGAGAAGAAAATTACAGTCACTCCTTCGGTTAGGGGCAGCGGTGTGACTCCTTCTGACCAATGGGACACCGGCTGGAGCTTGGCTCCTGGGTAATAAAAAAGCAGCGCCTCCAGAGGAGAAAGATTTTGCTCTCCCCGTCCCCCACTCCCAACCTGGAATGTGGATGGAAGATCCAGAACACAGGCTGCCATCTTGTGATCTTGAGAAGCCACATGTGGGACTGACAGCCCACCCCAGGATGGCAGAGCCACCAGATTAAAATAGTAGACTTTTCCAGCTTCCGACACATGAGACAATTAAGCTTTCCTCTATTTGAGCTACTGCAATAAAGTTTCCAGTTATTTGTAACACAAATAATTACTGATATCACGAACCAAACATAGCCATTGTTGACATCATGGTATTTTTCAATATGCTTTTTCCTATTCAGAATTTTTTTTAATAAAAACAGACAAAAGTGCCACTACTGGAAATCTTAATTTTTGCTTAGTTTACCTTGTTTATATTTGTATTCTCAGTATCTAGAACAATGTATGGTGTGTCTGGATATTCAATAAATGTTCGTTAAATCAATTAATGAGTGAACAAACATTCTAATATGAGCACTTCCCCCTACCATGTTTTTTCTGAAAACATTATTTTTTTAAAGATTTTATTCATTTATTTGACAGAGAGAGAGAGTTCAAGCAGGGGGAGTAGGCAGGGAGAAGGAGAGGGAGAAGCAGACTCCCTACAGAATAAGGAGCCCAATGTGGGGCTCCATCCCAGGACCCTGAGATCATGACCTGAACTGAAGGCAGATGCTTAACTGACTGAGCCACCCAGACACCTGAAAACATTACTTTTAATGGCTGATTGCAGTTCTATTTCATGGATCTTTCATACTTTATTTAACTAGTCACTGCTATTGGACATTTCCCCCCACTTTTACCATTATAAACATTGCAACTGTAAAAATACTTACACAGATATATCCAGCTTTTATGCAATTATTTTTTAGGATAAATGCCTAGAAAGGTTATGCATAATTTAAATCTCTTAATATGTATTTCCAAAATTGCCCTCAAAACCCATTTTTTAAAACCAATTTACATTTCCATGAACAGTTCATGAAAATGTTTCTCTGTGCCTTCACAACACTAGGCATTGTTAATTTCTAATGTTTTGCTTATTTGGCAAGTGAAAAGTTGTGTCTTTTCTGTGTGAAAAGTCATTTTAATGAGCTTTTCCTGATCACTGGGGTCACTGAGTGTTCTTTGCCAGTTTGTGGCTCTTTGACAGGTCTTTTCCTGTCCCAGATTCCTAAAGAAGGTGAACTATTAGAGGTGTGTGGCCATAGATGGTGGGGGGAGGGGTCCCCTCCACCAGTGTTCAAGTCCCTTCAGGAATTATGGAGAAAGGCAGCCAAGGGCTAGACCCCTGGAATCCTTGAGACTCCAGGATGGGAATCATTCACCAGATACCTTCCTTTACTCATGCCAGACCACTCCTGTGGTTCACTATTAAGGCAAATGGTGGGGAAGACAGGAGTCCTAGTGTGAGGTCCTGAGCCTGGCACAGGCAGGGACAGGACCGCTGTTGGGGGCTGGCAGGGGCCAAGGGAATCTGATGCCAGGCCCTGAGAGACTTAGGAGGCTGCTAAGATCTTCTGAGAAGCATAAGCTGGGTTAGAAGATGGGCAAAGGAACATTCCAGGAAGCACAAGCAAAGATGCTGTACAGGTTCAAGAGTGGCCTGTGCTCATGTCCAGATCAACCCTCTCTTGGGAACCACACAGCCAGCCACAGACTGAAGCAGAAGCCAATGTATACAGCCTCCTGGCCACACTCTCCCTCGATTGATCACACTTGCCAGATAACCCTGGGCCTGATGCCCGTCCATTTACTCCCTAAGGAAAGCCATGGTGTAGGTTAAAACATCTCCTGCCCATTTCTCTGGACCCGGCCTGGGCCAAGCCCTGCAACACTGCGCAGTTATTCCCATTTCACAGATGGGAGATGGTCCACGGGGTCAAAAGCACGCTGGAGCGCCTCCACGTTGCACAGGGGCAGAGGAAGAAGCAAATACGTAGCGGGGGCCAAAAGCCTCGCGGAGGGGGAGGCAGGACACCAGCCAGGAAGAGGAGCCCGGGGCCGGTAGAGACCACAGTCACTGTGCTCCCCTGCTCGCGGTGCGTTGCGGAGACAGAGGGGACCGCGCTCGCAGCTTCCCAGGTGGGACCTACTGCGCTGCCCGGAGGCAGCCATGGTGCAATGCTGCCCCCTGCCGGCGTCCGAGGGAGCAGGCCTGGCTGCAACCCACAGAAGGCGGCAGGAGAGGGGGTCCTGGCTCAGGCTTATAGGCTCCTTCAGCTGGACAGGAAGAGCTGCGGGCAACTGGGTTGTTGGTAGGAAGCCAGACAGCTCCTAGTTTCATTGAAAATAACAATAATCGCTAACATTTACCATGATCCAGGCACTGTTCTGATACTTAACACAGAATCCAAGGAAATGACCCGGGTCCCCCGTGTCCTAAGCTACCCAAGATCCAGAGCATGAAGGAGACCCAGGCAGGCCTTTGGGAAGAGCACTGTGCACAGCGTCTCTCTTGCAGCTGGAGGCTCTGGCTCTCATCCTTTCTCACCCTAGTTACTGCAAAAGCTTTAAGCTCAGTTCTCTCTAAACTATAGATCAAATAATGCCATCCTACTTAAAACCCTTTACAACTCAACAACAAAAAACCAAAAACCTATTAGAAAATGGGAAAAGGCCTTAAATAGATATTTCTCCAAAGAAGATGCACAAATGGCCAATAAACATTTGAAAAGATGCTCAACAGCTTTAGTCATTAAGGAAATGCAAATCAAAGCCACAAGGAGATAACACCTCATACCCATAGGATCAAAAAATTTTAAAAAATAACACATGTTGGCAAGGGTGTGAAGTAATCAGAACCTTTGTGGGTTGTTGGTGGGAAGGTAAAAAGGTGCAGCGCATTGGAAAATAGTATGGCAGGTCCTCAAAAATTAAAAATAGAAATTACTGAGGGGCACCTCAGTGGCTCAGTCAGTTGAGCATCTGACTCGTGATTTCAGCTCAGGTTATGATCTCAAGGTTGTGGGTTTGAGCCCCTTGTTGGGCTCCCACTCAGTGGGGAGTCTGCTGGAGATTCCTTCTCTCCCTCTGCCCTCCTCCTTCTTGCATGGTCTTTCTCGGTTCTCTCTCTCAAATACATTTTTAACAAAAATAGAATTGCCACACATTGTAATTACGTGTGGTAATGGATGTTAACTAGATTTGTTGTGATCATTTCAAATCATTATGTTGCACACCTGAAACTAATATAATGTTATATGTCAATTATATCTTAATAAAAAAAATCTTAGCAATATACAGGCTAAAAAAAAAAAAGATTGCCATGTGATCCAGGAATTCCACTTCTGGGTATATAACCAAAAGAACTGAAAGCAGGGTCTCAAAGAGATGTTTGTATATCAATGTTCATAGCGTTCACAATAGCCAAATGGAGGAAACAACCCAAGTGTCCATCAGTTGATACGTGGATAAACCAAATGTGGTATATACATAAAACAGAATATTATTCAGCCTTAAAATGGAGGGAAACTCTGACACACAGGATGGATGAACCCTAAGGACATTACACTAAGTGAATAAGCCAGTCACAAAAAGACAAACATTATATGATACCACTTAAATGAGCTTCCTTGAGGAGTCAAATTCATAGGACAGAAATAGAATGCTGGTTGCCCGGGGCTTGGGGGGAGGGAGGATGGGGAGCTACCTTATAGATACAGAGTTTCCATTTATGAAGATCAAAAAGTTCCAGGTAAATGTACAATTTGGCTGTTCTGTGATGGTTGTTTTACTCAAAATGGATTTGAAAGTTTTTAAAATTTTTTATATTTAATCATAAAAAATGCTGGGTTTTTAAGATTTATTCATTTGAGAGAGAGAGTGAGCAAGTGCATCAGCATGGGGAGGGGCAGTGAGAGAGAGAATCCCAAGCCAATTCCACTAAGTGCAGAGTCCAACACGGGCCTTGATCCCACAACCCCAAGATGGTGATCTGACTTGAAATCAAGAGTCAGATGCCTAACTGCTGAGCCACCCAAGCGCCCCTAAAATGATTTTCAATGTATATAAATATGAAACACATAACTGAACTATCTAGACAGTATTTCAATCCAGTATATTTAAGTAACATGAATGTTCTGAAAGGTAAATCATGCTAAAATAAGTTATATTTCTTACCACTAGTAAACATAATAGCAACATTTTTTTAAAGGCTCCATTTGGGGGTGCCTGGGTGGCTCAGTTGGTTAAGTGCCCAACTCTTAGTTTGGGCTCAGGTCATGATCTCAGGATTATGAGATCAAACCCCACATCAGGCTCCACACTCAGGAGGGAGTGTGCTGGAGATTCTCTCTCCCTCTGGCCACCCTAAAATAAATAAATCATTTTTTAAAATAAAATTGAATAAATAAAAATGAAATTTAAAAACTCCATTTGTTTTGTGCCTTATATTCCACATCTGATTGAAATCACATGGTATTTGTCTTTCTCTAACTTGTCTCACTTAGCATAATACTCTCCAGTTCCATCCATGTTACTGCAGATAGCAAGATTTCATTCTTTTTTATGGCTGAGTAATATTCCATTATATGTAATGGAATATATATATATATATATATATATATATATACATATATGAGATGTGAGGTAGATATATATATAGATTTAGATACCTATATCTATATCTATCTATATATATCTTTATCCATTCATCAGCTGATGGTCATTTGAGCTGCTTCCATAGGTTGGCTATTGTAAATAACGCTGCAATAAATATAGGGGTACATCTATCCCTTCGAATTAGTGTTTTTGTATTTTTTAGGTAAATATTCAATCATGCAATCATTAGATCATAGGGTAATTCTATTTTTAACTTTCTGAGGACACTCCATACCATTTTCTATCCGTCTGGCTGCACCAGATTACATTCTCACCAATAATCCAAGAGGGTTCCTTTTTCTCCACATTCTCACCAACACTTGTTTCTTGTGTTGTTGATTCTAGCCATTCTGACAGGTGTGAGGTGTTACCTCATTATACTTCTGGTTTGCGTTTCCCTGACAACGAGCGATGTTGAATGCCTTTTCATGTGTCTGCTGACCATCTGCATGTCTTCTCTGGAGAAATGTCTGTTCACATCTTTGTCCATTTTTAATTGGATTATTTGTTTGGGGGATGTTATGTTGTGTAAATTCTTTATATTGGATACTGACCATTTATCAGATATGTCATTTGCAAATGTCTTCTCCCATTCTTTAGACTGCCTTTTCATTTTGTTAAAGGTTTCCATTGCTGTGCAGAAGCTTTTTATTTTGATGTAGCACCAACGGTTTATTTTTCTTTTTGTTTCCCTTGACTCAGGAGACATATCTGGAAAAATGTTGCTACAGCCAACGTCAGAGGCCTTACTACCTGTGCTCTTTTCTAGGATTTTTATAGTTTCAGGTCTCACGTTTAGGGCTTTAATCCATTTTTTACTTATTTTTGTATATTATGTGCAAAAGTGGTCCAATTTCATTCATTTGCATGTGGCAGTTTTCCCAGCACCACTGCTGAAGGGGCTGTCTTTTCCCCCTTGCACGTTCTTGCCTTTGTCGAAGATTAATTGACTCTGTGATCGTGGGTTTGTTCCTGGGCTTTCTAACCTGCTCTATTGATCTATGTGTCTATTTTTGTTCCAGCGCCATACTCTTTTGATTACGACAGCTTTGTGGTATAACTTGAAACCTGGAACTGTGATACCTCTGTCTTCATTTCAACATCATGTTTCCTATTCCGGAAACATATACAAATTTTAGGTTTCTGTGGTTCTATACAAATTTTAGGATTATTTTTTCCAGTTCTTTGAAAAATGCTGTCAGTTTTTTATAGGAATTGCAGTAAATCTGTAGGTAGTTTTGGATAGTATGGCCATTTTAACAATATTTGTTCCTCCAATCCATGAGCATGTAATACATTTCCTTTGTGCCATCGTCAGTTTTTCTCATCAATGTTTTATAGTTTTCAGGGTACAGGTCTTCACCTCCTTGGTTCAGTTTTTTCCTGGGTATCATTATTTTTGGTGCAATTGTAAATGAGATTGTTTTCCTAATTTCTCTTTCTATGACCTCATTATTGGTGTATAGAAATGCAACAGATTTCTGTCCGTTGATTTTGTATCCTGCGACTTTAATGAGTTCATACAGCTCTAATAGTTTTTTGCTGGAGTCTTTAGAGTTTTCTATATAAGTATCATGTCATGTGCAAATAGTGAAGGTTGAACTTCCTTACCAGTTTGGGTGCCTATTACTTCTCTTTCTTATCTGACTGCTGTGGCTAGGACTTTCAGTACTACATTGAATAAAAATGAGATGAGTCTGTATATCCTTGTCTTGTTCCTGATCTTAGAGGAAAAGCTTTCAGTTTTTCCCCATTAAGGATGATGTTAGCTGTGGGGTTTTTACATCTGGTCTTTATTATGTTGAGGTATGTTCCCCCTAAACATACTTTGCTAAGGGTTTTTATCATGAATGCATGTTGTACTTTGTCAAATGCTTTTTCTGCATTTATTGAAATGATCATATGGTTCTTGTCCTTTTTCTTATTGATGTGATGTATCACATTGATTGATTTGCAAATATTGGACAACACTTGTAGCCCAGGAATAAATACAACTTGATTGGTGGTAAATTCTTTTTTAAATGTATTATTGGGTTCTGTTTGCTAACACTTTGTTGAAGATTTTTGCTTCTATGTTCATCAGAGATATTGGCCCGTAGGGCTCTTTTCTGTAGCATCTTTATCTGATTTTGGTGCCAAGGTAATGCAAGCCTCATAAAATAAATTTGGAACTTTTCCTTCCTCTTCTATTTTTTGGAATAGTTTTAAAACAATGGGTATTAACTCCTCTTTATTTTTTAAGATTTTTAAAATTTATTTGATAGAGAGAGATACAGTGAGAGAGGGAACACAAGCAGGGGGAGTGGGAGAGGGAGCTGATGCAGGGCTCCATCCCAGGACACCAGGATCATGACCTGAGCCTAAGACAGATGTGTAACGACTGAGCCTCCCAGGGGCCTCTATTAACTCCTTTTTAAATGTTTGGTGGAATTCACCTGTGAAGCCATCTGGTCCTGGACTTTTGTTTCTTTGGAGTTTTTAGATTACTGATGCAATTTTTCATTGCTAGTAATTAGTCTGCTCAAATTTTCTATTTCTTCATGATTCAATTTTGGGAGGTTATATGTTTCTAGGAATTTATCCATTCCTCCTATGTTTAATTTTTTGGCATATAATTTTTCATAATATTCTAATACTTACATCCCTGCAACGTCAGTTGTTATCTCTCCTTCATTTCTGACTTTATTTCCGTCTTTTTTTTTTTTTTTTTTGATGAGTCTGTCTAAGGGTTTATCAATCTTGCTGATCTTTTCAAAGAAACTGCTCCTGGTTTCATTGATCTGTTCTATTGTTTTTTAGTTTTAATTTCATTTATTTCTGCTCTGATCTTTACTATTTCCTTCCTTCTACTGATTTCAGCTTTCCTTTCTCCTTCTTTTTCTAGCTCTTTTAAGTATAAGGTTAGGTTGTTTGAGATTTTTTTTGCTTCTTGAGGTAGGCCTGCATTGTTATAAACTCCCCTCTTAGAACAGCTTTTTTTGCACATTTTGTGTGTTCATTTTTGTTTGCATATTTTTTAAAACATTCTATTTATTTATTTGAGAGAGAGTGTGAGAGAGGGAGAGAATGAGTAGGGAGAGCAGCAGAGGGAGAGGGAGAAGCTGACTTCCTGCTAAGCAGGGAGCCTGAGGCGGGCTCAGGTCATGATCCTGGGGTCCTGGGGTTGAGTCCAGCATCAGGGTCCCTGCTCAGCCAGGAGTCTGCTTCTCCCTCTGCCCACCCCCCTGCTTGTGCTTTCTCTCTCTCATAAATAAAAATAAAATCTTGAAAGACAGAAGGAAAGAATGGAAGGAAGATGGAATCCAATTCCCCTTCCCTTGAATCTGAGTTGGTCTTAGTGACTCATTTGACAAATATTAAGTAAATTCTACACCCAATGTGGGGCTTGAATTCATGGCCCCAAGATCAGGAACTGCATGCTCTACCAATTAAGCAGGCATTTGGCAAATCGAACACAGCTGAGATATGAAAGCTTCAGTCAGAAGAAGCCTTGCCATTTCCACAGCGCCTCTTACAGTGCTTGCTCTTGGGGATGGGGGTGGACAGCAAGCGGGGATAAAAGGATACAAATTCTCAGTTTCAAGATTAATAAGATCTGAGGATGTAATGTATGACATGTTGACTATAGTTAATAACACTGTATTGTATAATTAAAATTTCATCAAAGAGAGGGACACCTGGGTGGCTCAGTCCGTTAAGCATCTGCCTCTGACTCAGGTCATGACCCCAGGGCTCTGGGATTGAGTCCTGCATTGGGCTCCCTGCTCAGGGGGGAACCTGCTTCTCCCTCTGCCTGCCTCTCCCCCTGCTTGTGCTCTCTATCTCTCTCTTTCTGGCAAATAAATAAAAATCTTTAAAACAAATTTGATAAAAGAGTAGAAATTAAATGTTTTCACACAAAAAAGTAAATATGCATGATGATGGATGCGTTAACTCAGGGGAAACCTTTCACAACGTACACATGTTTCAAACCATCACATTGCACACTTTAAATACAGGGTGAGCACTATGTAATTCACAGAATGGTCAAATCATTGTGTTGTACACTTGAAACTAATGTATCATTGCATGTAACAGTACATCAATAAATACATAAATAGATTAATAAATATCTTACAATTTTACTTGTCAATTATACCTCAACAAAGCTGGAGAGGAAATTAAATTAGGTTTTTAAAAACCAAATGAAGTTAAATAACAACCAAAAATGGTTTAGGAATGCATTTAGGTGATAAAGCTTTTTTAAAAACTCTTATCAGTGAACCCAGAATGATGGTTACATCTAAGAAAGGATTCTGATTGGTGAGGAACACTAGGAAGATTTTTTAGGGTGTTAATAATGTCCCTTTTTTGCCCTTGGTGATGGTTACATAAGTACTTTATTCATAAAATGGTACACACGTGCTTTGCATGGTTTTCTATAAATATATCTCACAAGTTAATTTGTGGTGAGGGTAGAGCGGGGACAACTTTCCCAAGCTCCCACCCAACTGCACGTGGGCACAAATAATCCATTCTCTTTCTCTTCTTACTACGAATAAAGCTCACTCACTGGTAGAAAGTCAAGCTCTCACCACAGTACATTGCTCAGCAACTCCGCCCTCCCCTTACCTCGGTATGTTTATCTCTCCATTGGAACTGGGTGTCTTTCATCTCCCTCCAGCTATGACCCCATCTCTCTCCTTCTCTTTAAAGCAAACACTGTCAGAGGTTTGTCTAGACTCACCTCCAGCTGCTCTCTCCTGACTCTCTCTAAAGCCCACTCCAGTCAGGCTTTACCCCCATCATTCAAACTGCTCTGTTAAGGTCACCAATGGCCTCCATGATGCTAAATCCAGTGGTCACCTCTCAGTCCTCGTATGGCCCCACCAGCATTTGGTAGAGTTGCCCATCCCCTTCTCTATGAAACACTCTCGTCACTTGGCTTTGGGGACCCCCCTTTCCTGGTTTTTCTCTCACCACCCCGAGTGTTCCTCGTTTCTACGTCATGACTCCCAAATCTTGATTTCCAGCCTCACCCTCCTATGAACACCTGTCTCTTTTAACCAATCAGCATCAAACCAGCATCACCACTGAGAGGTCAAAATTCAGCTCTAACTGGCCATGCCCAAAGGTGAGTTCCTCATCTCCCTGCCCCTAAACCTACTTCTCTTACAGCCTTCCCCATCCCAGGTAATTCCATCCTTTCTGATTGTTGAGAAACTTGTGATTTTCCCTCAAACCCCAAATCCAATCCAATAGGAAATCCTATCCTCTCTAGCTTCAACTTAGCTCTGGAATCCAGCCACCCCTCCCCCCTCCACCACTATCACAGGGGTCTCCTGACATGGCAATAGCCCCTAACTGGCCCCACTACCCCTCTCCTGTGCCCTGCAGTCTGCTCTCAACAGTAGCAGGCACAGAGATTCAGTTATTTTGTGTCAGTCCTGTTCCTCCAGGGCAGAGAGCCCTCCCCCTCCCTCCCCTCACCTTTCCCTTGCTACCCCTTTCAGAGAAAAAGCCTCACACAGATTTCCTCTCTAGCCTCATCCCAGGTGCCCCCTCCCCCCCAGCCTGGGCTAATCCCTTGAACACACCTGTGCACTTGCTGTTTGCTCTTCCCACAGTGCTCTTCCCCCAGATACTACCTCTTCAAGTTTTAATCACCTGCCCCCTCTCAGGGAGGCCTTTCCCAAATCACCCTTTTTAAATTTACAACCCTCTTTTCCAAGTCCCTATCCTCCTTCCTCCCCCTCCCGCTTCATCCTCCCCCACCCCAGCACTTATCATTAACAAACTATGCTTTTTAAAAAGATTTACTTATTTATTTGGGGGGGTGCAGGGGAAGGGGCAGAAGGAGAGGGAGAGAGAATCTCTGAGTGCAAAGCCCAGCGAGGAGCTCCATCTCATGACCCTGAGACCATGCCCTGAGCGGAAATCAAGAATCAGAGGGTCCACCGACTGAGCCACCCAGGTGCCCCAATATATTATGTTTTTTAAACCCTATTTATAAATTATCAGTCCCTCACACTAGACAGTAAGCTCCAAGAGGACAGGCCTTTTGTGAGTTTTATTCACTGTGGTATTCCCAGCGCCTGGAATAGTGTCTGGCACATAAAAAGGGTCAGCGATCGTTTATCAAAAGAATAAAGATGATATGCACAAGCTGCACAGTAAAGCAGCAGGAGTGAGGATTTGCATCCATCACCAATAGAGGGAAGACCAACTGAAGGGGCGGGGCCTGAGATGGGGCGGGGTCCGGGTTGGGAAGCCCCGCCCCCAGCCCAGAACTTGATTTTTTTCCCCAGTTGGGTTTGATGGAATTCTCCGGATTCCGCGTGGAAAGCCAGCGTGTGATGGCCCGAGGAACACGGGGGTGGCTCTTGTTCTGGGGTAGGGGCAGCGCCAGGCCTCTTAGGGCCTGGTGGAAGAACCAGAAACCATATCTGCCGCTGCCGCCAGGGGGCGACAGAGCCCGCTGGGCGCACCTGGGCGGCTGGCGGCAGACCCAGCCATCAAGCCCAGCTCCTGAGGTCTCTGGGAGCCGCAGCCCCTCGCCCCTTCTTCGTCCGAGACTGAAGGCGTCCGGGACCCTGCACTCAGTCATGGAGGAGGAACTGCTGGCCACGAAACCTCAGCATTGGAGCTGAAACCTGAAGGATGAGTCATCCAGGTAAAGAGCGGACCGGTGTTGAGTCTGGAGTCTGGGACGTTTGAAGTTGGGAAGCGGGACGCTCCATGGGAGAGCAGACCTGGCCAGTGAGCGGAGCAAGCCAAGGAGGGCTGCTGGGAGAAGAGATTCGAGGTCTAGCTGAGGATTTGGGCTTTTTCCCAAAGTGTCACTAATAATTCTACTGTTTGTTAGCAGAGTGACAGGATCGAATTTGTCTTTTAAACGTCCTAGAGTCACTTGACAATCTCATTTACTGCTGCCTTTATGTTCCTGTCTGTAAGTGCCTCTCCCAAAAACTGAGGCTGGCTGTAACATCAGAGGTTTCTGGGGATGGCAGCCTACCTCCTATCCCTGTGCCACCCTCCGTGCCCAGCCAAAGAGGCTGACTCTGCCGTCCTTAGTACCCGGAGAAGGCAGCAGCCTCACTCCAGCCCAGCACTGGGCTTGTGAGTGGACTGCCCAGTCAGACTGTCTGGTTTTGTAATGTCATATTTTTTATTGAGATGCTTATCTTTTTCTTACTATTTAGTGGGAGTTTGTCTTATGTAGGCTAATTGTCAATTATATGCATTGGGAATACCTTCTCCTTCCCTGTAAGCTCCAGCTGCCCGCATGGGCTTGAGCAAGGTTTTGTGCCTCGGTTTCCTTGTCTGTGAAGTGGGAATGATATCTATGTATATGATTGTAGCAAAGCACTTAAAACAGTGCCCCGCCTATTGTTAAAGGTTTGCTTTTTGGTTAGGAAGAACCGTGATGGGGGTTAGGGGGAGGGGAACGTGTCCCTTGGAGCGTCTCCAAAAGCAGTTCCAGGTTTCTTTAATAAGCTCACCATCACCAGTTTTACAAGTAACAGTTGTCTCTTTCCACCCCACCTCACTTCCTGAGAAGGCCGCCAGGTGGAGCTCTCACACCGGCAGCTGGCGCTCCTCAGCGCGGTCAGGCAGGGAGGCCCAGCGGGCGTCCGAACACCTGGGAACTTGGATAAATACCAGCGACTCCGCTCCTCCCCTGCGGGCTCGCACGCGATCCGCCTGGGCCTCGGCACTGACGGAGTCCCCAGGCGCCTGTAGTACGCCGCTAGGGCCGGGAAGCTCTGGTCTAGAGAGGTCGGGCCAAGAGCGAAGCCAGCAAGAGCTGAGCAGTGACGGAGGAGGGCAGGGTGCGGTACGAGCCGCTAGCCCAGGAGGAGGGCCTAGGAGCGACTGAGACCCCTGCCCTGCGGCGGCGCCACGTCCGGGAGCGCGCGGCACCGCGGACCGCGGGAAGAGGCCCGCACGCGGGCTGTGGGAAGTCTGGGACTGCAGGGCTTGGGCGTGGTCCGCAGAGGTCACCGGGGACGTTGGCCGACCGGACGCTGGGTGCGGATGCCAAAACCAGAGAGCAGCGGCACCTAGGGAGATCGGCAGAGGAGGGAGTGAGAGCGGGGCGAGGTAGACAACTTCTCTTAGAAGCTTGTAGGTGCAAAGAAGGGGAGGCGGCAGCTGGAGGGAGGTGTAGTCAAGGAAAGTCTGGCCTGTTTTCTCTCTAGGGAGGGGCCTCCTGGGCTTGTGGGGTGCCGCGGGAAGCCTCCAGGAGAAAGAGGAGGAAGGCGGGGACGTGGAAGCGTGGAGACCCGGGAGCGAGGCGGAGCGAGGCGGAGCGCTGTGGGCCCCTCGTGGAAAGAAGGTGTGCGGCACCATAGCTTTGGGATGTAGGATCGGTTAATGGGTTAAGCATTGCGGTGTAAGCCCTACTGGACTCTTCTACACTTTGATGTGTCATTTCCATTAACGATGTATATTTCGGTTTCATGTGTGTTTTACATAAATTATGATAATAGTTTGCCTATCGTGTTGCAGCCTGCACTTTCCTCACATAGTGTTTTTGATATTTAAATGTGTTGCAGGTGGAGCTCTTTCTCCCAGGCTTGGCTGCTTCCTGCAGGCAATTCCAGAGTTCTCTTACCCGTTCCCCTACCGAGATCAGAGTTGAGTCATTTCCATCCACTTTTCTAGGATTATCACCAGTGACTCAGTAAACCTCTTGGTGCGCGTGTCCTAATGAACATGGGAAAGGGCTTCTCCAGAGCAAACACTTAACGAATGTCTCCTTCGTGCGTGTGCAGAGACCTAAGTAGGACTGGCTAGTTGCTCTCCAAGTGATCCACTCATTTATATTCTCTCCAGCAAAGTCTCAGGCTTCCTGAGTCCGTCACAGTATTCCCAGCACGGTGTAGTATCAGGCTTCTTGATTTCTTGCAAAATTTATGGCTGTGTAAAAGTAAATCTCTCACTTTTTAAATTAGCATTTCCCTGTTACTAGTAAGGTGGAGAGTCTTCATAGCCAATCATATTTTCTCCTTAGGGAAATGCCCATTCTTACCCCTCACATATTTTTGATTGAAATGCTTATCTTTTTCTTACTATTTAGTGGGAGTTTGTGTAGGCTAATTGTCAATTATATGCATTGGGAATACCTTCTCCTACCCTGTATCTTGCCTTTTCTCTTTGTTGTTGGTTTATAAGTTTAATATCAAACTTATTATGGGTTTTGCTTATTGTATCTTGCTCTTCCTTATCCCTAATGTCATAAGAAACAGTCTTATTTATTTATTTAGAGAGGGCTGTGGGGAGGAGCAGAGGAAGAGGGAAAGAGAATCTTCAGCAGGCTCCATACCCAGTGTGGTGCCAACATGACCGGAACTTAGGACCGACCCTGAGATCCCAACCTGAGCTGAGGTCAAGGGTGGGACTTAACCGACTGAGCCACCCAGCTGCCCCAGCAGAGTTTAGTTTTAAATGTTTTCCTAATACCCATTATTTCTGTTTTGACCCCAAGATTAGAGAGGACTAAGCTTTTTTAAATATACGTATACTTGACATACAATGTTACATTACTTTCAGATATACAACTAGTGAGTCAACAATTCTATATATAACTCCGTGCTCACCACAGTTAGTCCCCATCTGTCACCACCCAGCATTAACACAGTATCATTGACTGTATGCTGTACTTTTCATCCCCATAAGTTCTTTATTTTAGAAAGGGAAGTTGGTATCTTTTAATCCCCTTCAATTGTTTCACCAACCCCCCACCCCACCTCTCTCCCCTCTGGCAACCACCTGTTTTCCCTCTCTACTAATGAATTTATCTCTGGTGGGGTTTTTTTAGGGGGTGGGGGGGTTGTTTTGTTCAGTTTTGGTATTTTGTTCATATACTGGTTTTTAGATTTCACATATAAGTGAAATCGTACGGTATTTCTCTTTCTCTGTCTGACTTATTTCACTTAACATTGCCCTCTAGGTGTGTTTATGCTGTTGCCAGTGACGGGATCTCATTCTTTATTGTGGCTAAGTAATATTCCATTGTGTATAGGTACCATGTTTTCTCTTTTCTTAAGATTTATTTTTTAAAGTGGTGGTAATATTTTTTAAATATTTTATTTATTTATTTGATGGAGAGAAACACAGCAAGAGAGGGAACACAAACGGGAGTGGGAGAGGGAGAAGCAGGCTTCCCACTTCCCCATGCGGGGCTCCATCCCAGGACCCTAGGATCATGACCTGAGGCAAAGGCGCTGCTTAACAGTTGAGCCTCCCAGGTGCCCCAAGATTTATTTTTGTTTTTGAGAGAGAGAACACATGCGTGTAGGCAAGGGGAGGGGAAGAGGGAGACAGAATCTCTAGCAGACTCCCTACGGTGCATAGAGCCCCATGCAGGGCTAGAACTCAGGACCACGAGATCAGACCTGAACTGAAACAATGAGTCAGACCAACTGAATGAACCACCCAAACACCCCCATACCACATCTTCTTTATCCATTCATCCATCACAGGACAATTAGGTTACTTGGCTATAGTAAATAATGTTGCAGTAAATATAAGGGTACGTTTATCTTTACAAGTTAGTGTTTTCATTTTCTTTGGATAAATATTCAGTGGTAGAATTACTGGATTTTTTGATATTTCTAATTCTGAGGAAACGCCATACTGTTCTCCACAGTAATTGCACCAACTTACGTTGCCACCAACAGTGCATAAGGGCTATTTTTCTTTGCATCCTTGCCAGATCTTGCTTTTTGTGGTCTTTTTGATACTAGCCAGTCTAACTGGTGTGAGGTAGTCTCTCTTTGTGGTTTTGGTTTGCATTTCCCTGATGATGAGTGATGTTGAACAACTTTTCACATACATACATGCTGGCTATTTGTATGTCTTCTTTGGAAGAATGTCTGTTTAGGTCCTCTGCCCACTTTTTTTTTTTTTTAAGATTTTATTTATTTATTTGACAGACAAGAGATCACAAGTAGGCAGAGAGGCAGGCAGAGAGTGAGGAGGAAGCAGGCTCCCCGCCAAGCAGAGAGCCCGATGCGGGGCTCGATCCCAGGACCCTGAGATCATGACCCGAGCCGAAGGCAGAGGCCTAACCCACTGAGTCACCCAGGTGCCCCCCTCTGCCCACTTTTAATTGGATTGTTTATTTTAATCTATGTGTGTGCACTGGAGGCAGGGGTGGTGTTGACTTCTGTAAGTTCTTTATATATTTTGGTTATTAACCTCTTATTGGATATGTCATTTGCAAATATCTTCTCCCATTCCATAGGTAGTCTTTTCCTTTGTCAATGAGTTTCATTGCTATACAGAAGCTTTTATTTTTGTGTAGTCACAGTAGTTTATCTTTCCTTTTGTTTCCTTTACCCAAGAAAACATAGCCTGAAAAATGTTGCTACGACCAATGTTAAAAGCAGCTGGGTGGCTCAGTTGGTTAAGCGTCTGCCTTCAGCTCACGTTCTGCATCAGACTCCCTGCTCAGTGGGGAGTCTGCTTCTCCCTCTGCTGTACTCTCTCTGTCAAACAAATAAAATCTTAAAAAAAAAAAAAAGTTTACTTCCTTTCCTTTATTTTGGGAGTTCTATGGTTTCAGGTTTCACATTTAGGTCCATATCCATGTTTAGTTGTTTTCATGTATGGTGTAAGAAAGTGGTCCAGTTTTCACTGCACCATTTATTGGAGAGACAGTCTTTTTTCCATTGTAATTCTCACCTCCTTTGTCATACATTTAGTGATCATATAAGCATGGGTTTATTTGGGGGCTTCTATTCTGTTCCATTGATCTAGATGTCTATTTTTTTGTCCATACCATACTGTTTGGATAAGTATAGCTTTGTAATGTATCTTGAAATCTGGCATTGAGATACCCCCAACTTTGTTCTCCTTTCTCAAGATTGCTTTGGCTACCAGGAGTCCTTGGTGGTTCCATGCAAATTTTAGGATGATTTGCTCTAGTCTGTGAAATATGCCATTGGTATTTTGGGGATTGCATTGAATCTGTAGATTGCTTTGGATAGTATGGATGTTTTAATAGTATTAATTCTCCAGTCCATGAGCATGGCTTACCTTTCTATTTATGTAGTCTCGATTTCTTTCATCAGTATCCACTAGTTTTCAGAGTACAGGTCTTTCACTTCCTTGGTTAATCTTATTCCTACATATTTTATTCTTTGTGCAATTGTAAATGGCATTGTTTTCTTAATTCCTCTTTCTACTCCTTTGTTAGAAGTTTATAGAAATGGTTTATCTTTATATTAATTTTATATCTGCAACTTTACTGGATTCATATATCACTTCCAACAGGTTTTGGTTTTGTGAAGGCTTTGAGACTTTCTATTGGTAATATGTCACCTGCAAATAGTGACAGTTTAACTTCTTAATGAATTTGAATGCCTTTTTCTTTTTTCTTGTCTGATTGCCATGCCAAGGTCTTCCAGTACGATGTTGAATCAAAACAGTGAAGTTGGGTATCTTCGTCTTGTCCCTGACTTAAAGGTCTCCATATTTTCCCAATGAGTATAATATCAGTGTGCATTCATCCTGTATGGCCTTTTTTATGTTGAGTCATGTCCCATCTAAACCCACTGCTATGAGAATTTTATGTTGAATTTTATCAAATTCTATTTCTGCATCTATTGCAGATGATTATATGGTTTATGGTTTTTATTCTTTGTTTTGTTAATGTGATGCATCATGCTGATAAATTTGTAGACATTGAACCATCTTTGCATCCCTGGAATAAATCCCACTTGACCTTGGTGAATGATCCTTTTATTGTATTGTTGATTTATTACAACACATTTAATGCATTGTATTCAGTTTGCTAATATTTTGTTGTGGATTTTGCATCTATGTTCATGAGAGATTGGCCTGTAGTTTTCTTGCAGTGGTTTTGTATGGTTTTGGTATTAACATAATGCTGGACTTGAAGAATGAATTTGAAGTTTTCCTTCTTCTATTTTTTGGAATAGTTGTAAAGAACAGTTAATGCTATACTTCTCAATATTTGGTAGATTTCACCTGGGAAGCCATCTGGTCCCAGTATTTGTTGGGAATTTTTTGATTACCAGTTCAATTTCATTACTAGAAGTGGGTGTGTTCATATCTCATATTTCTTCCTGATTCTGTTTTGGAATATTGTACATTTCTAGGAATTTATTCACTGCTTCTTCATTGTCCACAATTTGTTGGCATAAATTTTTCATCATATTCTCCTTTAATGTTTTCAGCCATTTCTTCTCCTTTTTTATTCCTGATTGTATTTAAGTCTTTTCACCTTTTTTTCTTGGAGTCTGGCCAGAGGTTTATCAATTTTCTTTGTTTTTGAAGAAACAGCTCTTGGTATCATTTATCCTTCCTAATGATTTTTTGTTTTGTTTGTTTTTTAGTCTCTATTTGATTTTTTCCACTCTGATCTGTACTATTTTCTTCCTTCTCCTAACTTTGGGCTCTGTTTATTCTTTTTCTAGTTCCTTGAGGCATAAGGTAGATTGTTTGAGATTTTTTTTTTCTTGTTTCTTGAGGTAGGCTTGTAGTGCTATCAACTACCCTCTTAGAACTGCATCCCAAGCATTTTGAATGATTGTGTTTCCATTTTTATTTCTCTCCAGGTTTCTCGTTTGTTTTTGTAATTGATTTGTAGTTTTATACTGCTGTGGTTGGGAAAGATGCTTGACATGATTTCAGTCTTCTCAAATTTTTGGAAAATTGTTTTATGGCCCAACATATCTATCATGGAAAGACTCCCTGGGCCAGGAGTCACTTAGAATGGTGCTGACCCCTGTGGGGACTGCTTGCATACTGGCACAATTTTTACACCACTTTGGAAAACTGAAGCCAGATTGGAGGGGGCAGGTCCATCAGAAAACATGGGAGTGGGACACACTGTTAGTGAGCTAGATAGAGAATATTTGAGCTGTGCTGGTTCCCACAGATGTCCATGTATCTAGGCTAGGGGACAGAGGAGGGAAATGGCACCCACCAGCTCTTTTATTCTTGGAGAAGTCTCCCAAGGATCCCTACCCCTCCAGCTCATGCTCTGAGATTAGTAAACAAATCTCCCTCCCATATTCCTTAGGCATTTTTCAAACTGCTGCTTCTATGCTGTATCTCAGCAGGGCTCTTTGTTATGCTGTCTCTTTAAGGGTAGGGACTCTATTTCCTAACACCCTCTAGCTCTCCCAGAGCAGAGCCTGCTAATTTCTAAAAATTTATTTTATTTGAGTGAGAGAGAGAAAGCATGAGTAGGGGGAGGGACAAAGGGAGAGAATCTTCAAGCAGACTCCCTGCTGAGTGTAGAGCCTAACACAGGGACTGATCCCATGACCCATGAGACCATGAGCTGAGCTGAAACCAAGAGTTGCACACTTAACCAAGTAAGCCATCCAGGTACTCTAAGCCTGCAGATTTTTAAAGTTCCAGGTGTTGGGCCCTACTGATTATAAGAACTGATGACGTTAGCTCCCTATGGTTTTCAAAGTCAAATGTTATGGTTATTCATCTTCTCATTGTGTATACCCCTTGTCTGGTGCGGGGTCTGCTCCTCTCCCCTGTCTGTGCCTGCTGCATCCCTCCCTCCTGCAGACAGTCCAATAGACCAGTTTGACTCCTGACTACATCCCTGCCCTTCCTACACTATTTAATGTGGTCTCTTCTCTATATTTAGCTGTGGAGAGTCTATTCTGCTGGACTTTGGGCCAATTTCTGGGTTATTTACACTGATGTGAATGTTATCTAGTTATATCTGTGGGACAAGACGAGCTTAGGGACCTCTTACTCTGCCATCTTCCCTGGAAGATGATCAGTGATTTTATTTCAGCTGTTGTATTTTTTCAGCTCTGGTTGGATTTTTTAAATTATATTTCCATTTTTAAATTTTTTAAAAATTTTATTAAGTAGGCTTGATACCCAATGTGAGGTTTGAAGTCATGACCCTAAGATGAAGAGTCTCATGCTCTACTGACTGAGCCAGCTGGGTGCTCCTTTTTTATATTCTCTTTGTTCTCACTGAGTTTATCCACTCTTCTCTCAAGTCCAGGGAACATCTTTATGACATTACTCTTTATCATGTAGATTACTTATCTCTACTTTGTTTAATTTGGGGTTTTTTTGGTTTTGTTTTGTTTTGTTTTTTTTACTAGGGTTTTGTCTTGTTCTTTCCTTTGGAACATATTCGTCTGGTCTCATTTTGTCTGACTTCCTGTGTTTGTTTCTGTGTATTAGGTAGGTCAGTTGTGTTTTCTGGTCTTGAAGGTAGTGGCCTTATATAGAATCCTGTGGATCCCAGTAGCACAGTCTCCCCCTGTCACCAGAACGAGGCACTCCAGAGGTGTCCCTTGTGTGTGAACCCACCTGTTATGATAACAGCTGTGGGTGCACTAGTAGGTGGGGCTGGACCCTTTATCCTTAAGGCAGAAGTCACTTTGGAGGTGCACCAGTCCCAGCTAGGGCCCACCAGCTGTCGCAAGGTGGTGGTTGCTTTATGGGGACATCAGTTCCATTTGAGGCTGTCCACCAGGTGTGGCAGCATGGGAGCCACTTTGGACAGGCACCTGCTGGGGTGGGCAGGTTGGGGAGAATAGATTTGAAGAAGCACTGAGGGCAGGGCAAGCAGTCCTAGCAAGGTAGTGTCAGAACTGGTACCCACCAGCATTATGCCAGCGAGGCTGAAGGAGTGCAAGAAAAATGTCCATTCTCAGGGAAAGTTCCTATAGGTCCTTGCCATTTCAGCACATGTCTTATAATTGATCAGCAAATCTCCTTCACATATAGTCCGGGTGCTTTGCAAACTGCTGCTTCCGTGCTGAGTCTTGAGTGCGTGATATTGTTTCTGTAGCCTTCTGGCTCTCCCAGAGTTAAACCCTACTGGTTTTCAATGCCAGACACTGGGGGGCTTGACTTCCCACTGCAGATCCCCAGGACCAGATGTGTTCAATATAGGGCTTAAAGCCCTTGCTCCTCAGAGGAGCTCTGCTATGATATCTTAAGGGCTACCACACCAGGGATTCAGTTCCTGACATCATCCCTGGCCCTCTTATTCTTCTTGAGGTGTGTTTTTTTTTTTTCTCTCTCTCTCTATCTTTAGCCATGGAAGAGCTGTTCTGCTCGTCTTCAGATCATTCTAGAATAAATTGCACTCTATGCATTTGCAGCCTGGATGTGTGCATGGGAGGAGCTAAGCTCAGCGTCTTCTGGCTCTGTCACCTTCCTCTCTCTGGATATATGTTTTTTAATATCCCAGTGTATGAGAGTTTTTACAACTTCATATTTTTAGTTTTTATTGGCGTTACTTCATGATATAAATCCCTTGAGATTTATTGAGATTTGCTTGGTCAGGGAGTATACAATGAAATTTATGTTTCATAAGAGTTCTATATTATATGGCTATTTTGTAGTGATTGTCCTTAAACTTTGAATATGTACACTTAGCAAAGCCTAAAATTTGTATTTCTAGCTTCCTCCTACACAGTACAAAGGCTTGAGGAAAGCTTTAATTTCAGTACTCCTCTCACATATTGTTTTTGTCTGGCATTCTCATTCCCACTTTTTTTTTTACTGTAAAACAATAAAAGGAGTAGTAGCAAAATAACTGGCTAATTTAGAAGGTATAGAAATGAACTGGAAATGCTAAACAGATAATATGTGAGTAAGGATTTATTTCTGTGCCTTCTAAATGAGTCACTCTTACTAATCCTATTATTGTTTTATACAGTCAATGACTATTTGGTCTTAGACTGGCATTCACCCATTCCTTGCCCTCCGTGTTTCTCACACCCCCTCATCCCTTCCGGGATTCATCAACTTCTTCCTTCAATATGTCCTTTCACTCTCTCAGTGAGAACCTGAGAGTGGCAAACTCCATCTTTCCTTGTCTGAAAATGTTCTTATTATGCCCTTACTCTTGAATGATCTCTTTTTATTTTCCATCACTTCCTCTCTCTGCAGCCTGCAGCATTCTGGTCTCCTAATTCTCTCTTCAATCATGATTAATCTGGTATCTAACCCACCCAGCAGCGTTCTCATTTCCATGGCTTTTCTGGGTTTCAGAGGAGGGTTTTAGAAATTCTTTTTCTGTTGTTTTATTTTTCTATTTTCCTCTTGTTTTTCTACATTATCTTATTCACTTGTGGCTTCAATGGAATCTTTTAAGTCTTTAACCTAAAAGATTTAGAGCAATTTATTTTATAGTTTTATCAGATTATTCTATTTCCCAAAATTCAGGGGCTTCTAATCCTCTCTCTTGCCATTTTGTTGAATAGGTTTCAATCAGAAAAGGATATTGAATTTTCTCAAATGCATTTTTAGGCCCCAGGGAGGTGAACATATAGTATACTTCTTAAATATTATTTCCCTAATGTTATTCCTGACACAAAGACTTCACTTATCACCCTAGTTGAAATAAAATGACCCCCACCTCTATATCCATAACGCTCCTCAGACACTAGCTGTCCAGATCCCAGGCTTGTCTTATTCCTCTGGGCTGCTCTAACAAAATACCACAGACTGGGTGGCTTATAAACAAAAAAATATATTTCTCACAGCCTTAGAGGCTCAGAAGTCCAAATCAAGACACTTGCAGATTTGGCTTCTGGCGAAGGCCCATTTTCTGGTGCACAGACAGCCCTCTTTCTGCTGCGCGCTCACATGGTGAAAGAGATAATGGGGCTTTCTCAGGCCTCTTTTTAGCCCACTCATAACCTAGTCACTTCCCAAAGTCCCCTCATTCTTCTGTCATCACCATAAGGGTTAGGGTATCAACATATGAATTTGGGGGGATATCTCCATCCCTAATCCCTGTCTCCTCTCCTGTCACAAGGCAGTGAAACCCAGTCACGTGGCTCCCTAGACCAATAGCAGGTCCCCCACCCTGGCCGCTGCAATACTGGGTCACAAACTTGCACCCTGGTTTTTCCCTTTCCTCTTCACTCAAGGGGCCTTTGCTTTTCTCTCTTCTATGCTTGGCCAGGCCATCACATGTATTGGTGTTTGTGACACATGAGTATCGGGACTATCTTGCCTAGACTAGGACCTGTTACATCCCTTATAGTTGCAAGGCTCCTTGTTAACAATCGGAACACACCTAGGCCTTGAGAAGACAACAGTGTGTTTTTTATGCAGTTTTTTTTTTTTTAATGCTTTCTGTGCATGAAAAAATAATTCTGGCTCTCCATCGTTCTCTTTTAAGGTATCCCTTTAAAAATATAAAAATTCTGGGGAGCCTGGGTGGCTCAGTGGGTTAAAGCCTCTGCCTTCGGCTCAGGTCATGATCCCAGGGTCCTGGGATTGAGCCCCACATCGGGCTCTCTGCTTGGAGGGGAGCCTGCTTCCTCCTCTCTCTGTGCCTACCTGTGATCTCTGTCTGTCAAATAAATAAAATCTTAAAATAAATAAATAAATAAAAATATAAGAATTCTTGGGGTGGGGCTGCCTGGGTGGCTCAGTCAGTTAAGCATCTGCCTTTGGCTCAGATCATGATCCCAGGGTCCTGGGATTAAGCCCCTGCATTGGGCTCCCTGCTCAGCCGGGAGTCTGCTTCTCCCTCTGCCTCTCTTGTGCTTGCTTGCGCCCTCTCTCTCTCAAATAAATAAATGAAGATCTTAAAAAAGAACAAACAACAACCAAAAAAAAAAAAACCTCTCGTGGTGCCTGGGTGGCTCAGTCTGTTGAGCGTCCGACTCTTGATTTCAGCTCAGGTCATGATTTTGGGGTCGTGAGATCAAGTCTGCTTATCCCTCTTCCTCTGTTCCTCCCCCAGTGTGCGCTCTCTCTCTCTCTCTCTCAAATAAATAAATGGATAAAATCTTTTAAAAATGCATAAGAATTCTGGGAAGATGGCCATGATAATGGAAACATAGTTTTGTACCTCCCAGAATTCCCACATAAACACAGAGCGGTAAGATATTAAAACCAAAACCTCAGACAGTCTTTATGATACTACATGATCAGAATTCCCCCGTCACCACAAAATAGAAGTGGATGGAAAACAGCCATGAGACCTGTCCTCCGTCACCATGAGTACTGGGGAAAGCAGAAGGAAGCAGTAGGGTAACTAGACAACAGAGGGCCCTGCCCACTCCCAGTACAGGAGCAGAATGACACCCCACCCACTCCTGGCAGGAGAGCGCCTCCCCTGCACAGCATAGAGGCAGAGTAAGGCCCAGCAGTTTACCCTGGGAGGGCTTGGCTCACCCCATCAGTGAGTGAGGTAGGGGTGTCCAGTAAGGTCTGAAGGTCTGGGAATTCTCACTGCCTGAGCTCCTTTGGCAGCAGACTCCACAATGGACAGCCATGGGTAGGAGTGGAATCAAAATTAAGTAGGACGAGAACAGTAAAGACAAAGAGAAAGGGGCACCTGGGTGCTCAGTGGGTTAAAGCCTCTGTCTTCAGCTCAGGTCATGATCTCAAGCTCCTGGGATGGAGCCCCACATCTGGCTCTCTGCTCAATTGAGGGGAGCCTGCTTGTGATCTCTCTTGTGTCAAATAAATAAAATCTTGAAAAAGCTTCAGCTTCAGGCTGGAACCAGAGTGAGGTGAGAAAAAGTTTTAGGGAGCATCAAACAACTCAATAATCAAGGTAAATGAGATTTTACCGCAGTAGTTTTTTAAAAGGCAAATTTAATGCCAAAAACTCTTGATGAGCAAAACACCAGACTTTTAATTGGGAGAGAACCATTCACAGCCCTGTGCTGAGCCTGACCGGAGCCTGAGGCCAAGCAGGGAAATCAGTAATACTGACCCTGCCTTTATTATAGAGTTCTAGAAAAACATACCCAGCCCCCTGAGGAAGGCCCTAAGAGCCATCTTCAGAACCAAGATAACTGAAGAGACATTGCAGTAAGGGTTGTCAGTGAGCAGGAACTTGTAGAATTAAGATCCAATGAGAGTTAAAAAGGACAGATTATAGTATGTAATATTCTAAGAATGTTCTAAGAATGGAGATAGGAAGAAAAATGGAAGGAATTTAAATATTGTGCAAAAAAAAGTTTTAACTGTTTTCAGAAGTCTAACTAGTTCTGGTATTTTTTTTTCTAGGATACTGTTTATTTTTTAAATTGAGGTACAATTGACATATTAGTTTCAGGTATACAACATGACTTGATATTTGTATATATTGCAAAATGAACACTAACCTAAGTCTA
>ML111205.1:37225-104046 GCA_003697995.1 Taxidea taxus jeffersonii | reverse complement strand
TTGGGAGAGGGGGGGTGGGGTTACATTATATGTTTAAATAAAAAAGCTTAAAGGAAAAAAAAAGCAATAGCTAACATTTATTGCGAAAAAAAAAAGAAAAGAAAAAAAAAAAGGGCAAAGTATCCTCTACAAGCCAAGAAAAGAGGACAGATCCTTCCCTTACAGGCCCCAGAAGGAACCACCCCTGCTGACACCTGGATTTTTAGCCTCCAGAACCATGAGACAATAAATTGCTGTTTTTTAAACCACACAATTTGTGATCCTTTGTTATGGCAACCCTAAGCAGACTAATACAAGGTATTATTGGGTTCTGGCTAACACCTCTACCTCTTGTCCTTCCAGGCCTAGGGGGTGGTAAGGACTCCCACCATTACTAGTCCTTGGATGCCTCACCATTCTTTCTTGGTTTCCCTTAACCGTACTCACACTTCAGTCCCTTCATTCAATTCTCTTCCATTTTTCTGTTGAATGTGCCATGTGTTTCTTGAAAATCCAGCCTAGGATATAATTGTTTTCCCAATATACTTCACAAAATTATGTAAAATTCTGTTGGGGTTCTTCAATCGTGCAGACATCTACTGGGAATCTGAAAAGTAAAGCATCTGACATATTTTCATTTTGTTCTGCTGTCCATTTCATCTCACAAGACAAAAGGGAAGCCATAAAAAGGAAATGATATTTTTCGATTTAATTCGGATCAAAACTTAGGACAAAGTGTTAAGAATTTGTGGTAACCAAAGCAAGGAATGTTGGGTTTGATGAAACATGTATCCTAAACTTTAGGTGATCAAATTTCAGAAACTTCCAAGAATCATTAGGGGAAGGTCCCAGGGAAGGTCCCAGGGAACTCTTAATAAATTAGCTCACATGGGGCACCTGGGTGGCTCAGTGGGTTAAAGGCTCTGCCTTTGGCTTGGGTTGTGATCCAGGGGTTCTGGGATCGAGCCCCGCAATGGGCTCTCTGCTCAGCAGGGAGCCTGCCTCCTCCTCTCTCTGCCTGCCTCTCTGCCTATTTGTGATCTCTGTCTGTCAAATAAATAAAATCTTTTAAAAAATTATAAGAAAATAAATTAGCTCACAGGGATCTTTTCGGAAATTAAATTCTGGGGGCACCTGGGTGGCTCAGTGGGTTAAAGCCTCTGCCTTCGGTTCAGGTCATGATCCCAGGGTCCTGGGATCGAGTCCCGAGTTGGGCTCTCTGCTTGGCAGAGAGCCTGCTTCCTCCCCCCTCTCTCTCTCTCTCTCTGCCTGCCTCTCTGCCTACTTGTGATCTCTGTCTGTCAAATAAATAAATAAAATCTTAAAAAAAAATAAAAGTAGAATTACTTGGAAAACTGTTCAGGAGCGGTATCAGAATTTAATTTCTTTTTTTTTTTTTAAGATTTCATTTATTTATTTGACAGACAGAGATCACAAGCAGGTAGAGAGGCAGGCAGAGAGAGAGGCAGGCTCCCTGCTGAGCAGAGAGCCTGATGCGGGGGCTCGATCCCAGGACCCTGGGATCATGACCCGAGCCGAAGGCAGAGGCTTTAACCCACTGAGCCACCCAGGCGCCCCCAAATAATTCTACTTTTAAAAGAACTTGAGAAAAACAGTTGTGCAAGAGGGATATGCATGCTTCATTACTTGAAGAGGAAGGATGAAATCCAGAATGGGACAAGCCCTGTGAAATTGGGGATGAGAGGGTGGGGAGTGATAAAAAGTCATGTTTAAAGTAAGAAGCACAAAAAAGGAAGAGGCTTTATTTTTTTTTTTAGGTTTTTATTTAAATCCCAGTTAGTTAAATTACAGTGTAATATCAGCTCCAGATGTAGATTTCAGTGGTTCATCACTTACATACAATACCCAGTGCTCATCACAAGTATACTTAGCACCCATCACCCACCTAACCAAACCCCCTGCCCACCTCCCCTTCAGTAACTTTGTTTGTTCTCTATAGTTAAGTGTCTGTTTCCTGGTTTGCCTTTCTTTTTTCTTTTTTTCCTCCTATGTTCATCTGGGTTTTTTTTTTCTTTCTTTTTTTAAAAAATTTTATTTATTTGTCAGAGATAGCACAAGCAAGAGGAGCAACAGGCAGGAGAAGCAGGCTCACCGCTGAGCAAGGAACCTGATGCAGGACTTGATCCCAGGACCCGGGGATCATGACCAAGCCCAAGTCAGATGCTTAATTGACGGAGCTACCTAGGCGTCCACTGTTTTGTTTCTTAAAAAAGCATAGGCTTGGGGCACCTGGGTGGCTCAGTGGGTTAAAGCCTCTGCCTTCGGCTTGGGTCATGATCCCAGGGTCCTGGGATCAAGTCCTAAATCAAGTTCCTTGCTCAGCGGTGAGCCTGCTTCCCCCTCTCTCTCTGCCTGCTTCTCTGCCTGCTTGTGACCTTTCTCTGTCAAATAAATAAATAAAATCTAAAAAAAAAAAAAGTCATACGCTTTAGAATGGGGGGGGCAAACTAGCCCATATGAACAATTATACAGATTTTTTAAAAAGTGTGGAGAACTGAATATGCTGAGAGAAAGGGAAAAAAACAAAAAAGGGAAAAATGGTCAATTCAGGGAACTCAATCCAATGAACTTGACAATGACTCTGGAAAAATTCTTGAATGAGTTATTAAACAATAAGCTCTTAGGGAAAGAAGCAGTGATCACTCAGAGCCACAATAGGTATGAAGAATTCATGCCAAGTTAAACTTATTTCCTTCTTAATGAATCTGCATTATCGCATTTGGGTTATATTAGCACAGTTTCACGTTGTCTGGCTCAGTGTTTTCTCTCTCTCGTCCATAACTTTCTCATAAACTGCACATCATTTATTCTTTGATCAGACAAATATTTAAGCACCTCCTAGGTGCTGGATACAACACTACGCACTGAGGATACCTCAAGGAAAATCCAAACAGGATTCCTACTGTCATAGAGTTTACTTTCTGGTGGAGAGTACTTTTCCAATTCTGGGACTTCTCATCAGCCACCACAGCACTCCTGTCTTTTCTAAATCACGGGAGGTTTTCCTGAGCTAGCAGAACCCTCGGGCTCCAGGGCCTCACTGTCTGCCCCAACTCTCCCGTCGTTCTCAAAGAGAGTGGGGAGGAAACTGGGATGCAGTTTTCCTTGGTCAACAGGTGCTGTCCTCTTTTGCAATATGTCCAGAAATGCTATCATTCAGGTTCCATGCAATAGATATTAATTACCTAAATTTCAAATTCGGCCAACCTGCATTTCTGGCATCACGTTCCACTGGATCCACTTCAGTCATTACCAGCCCCGCCCCCACCCTTAAGTTTCCAGATCTGTGCCTTTTTGCTCAACTGATTTTCTCATACAGGAATGCCTAATGTCTCTTTCTCCACCTACGGAAACCCTACACATTTCCCAAGACCCAGTTGAAAAGCTGCCTCCTCCCCTAGCTGTATTTGATTACTTTGCTCAATAAAATCCCGCCCAAACCCCCATGCTTCACTTGTGCAGTACTATTAGACTTCCATCTTCCTTTCTCAGTCAGTTAATTACTTGTCTGTCTTCCCCATAGAGTCTAACTTCTTCTAGGGCAAGGGTCTTCAAAGCTTACCCGCTGTCCAGCTTTAGTACTTTACAACAGGGGTTGCCAAACTAAGGCCTGAGCCAAGAATGATTGAAATAGTTGAAAAAGATTAACAGAAGACTAGTATTTTATGACATGTGAAAATTACATGGCATATAAATTTCAGGGACCATAAACAAAGCTTTATTGGAACACGGCCCCTGTTTTCTATTTTCCTTTTGAGCTCCAGGGGCAGAATTGAAGAGCTGAGAGAGATTAAGGCCCACAAGCCTTAATGTTTACTATATGGCCCTTTACAGAAAATCTTTGCTAACCTTGCCTTACAATATGGGTTTGATGATGGAATCATTGGATCAGGACACCCCAAATTGGGGGCACATCCCCTCCAACTTTCAGTTTCTTAGTGGAGGTAATATTTTGTTTTTAAGCTGTCATAAATATCAAATGAGATAACGCACTTAGAAAAGTATAAACACATGCTACAACTATATCATGTACTAAAAAGATGATAAAGTGGCAAAATGAGAAAACACTTTTTATTCTTCCCCTTCCTTCCTTTAGAGCCTTCATATAAATGTGAAATTTTAAGAGGAAATTCAGTTTTGGGACACCTGGGTGGCTCAGTTGGTTAAGCGGCTGCCTTCGGCTCAGGTCATGGTCCCAGCGTCCTGGGATGGAGTCCCACATCAGGGAGCCTGCTTCTCCCTTTGCCTCTGCCTGGCCCTCTGTCTGCCTGTGCTCTCTCTCTCTCTCTCTCTAACAAATAAATAAAATCTTAAAAAAAAAAAAAAAGAGGAAATTCAGTTTTAAGGTTTTCACGGGTTTTTTTTCATCATTTAAAAAAAATTTTTTTAACATATAATGTATTATTTGCTTCAGGAGTACAGGTCTGAGAATCATCAGGCTTACACACTTCACAGCACTCACCATAGCACATACCCTCCCCAATGTCCATAACCCAACCACCCTCTCCCTACCCCCTTTCCCCCAGCAACCCTCAGTTTGTTTTGTGAAATTAAGAGTCTCTTATGGTTTGTCTTAAAACATGACTGTATTATTCCCTTGTTTAAAAATTCTCAGTTGCTCTGTAGCCACTAAAGGGAAATGTTTAATCTCATTGTCTGGCATAAAGGCCTTTGATGAAGTGACCTCGGATTACTTTTTTTTTAAATTTATTTAATTTCTTTTCAGCAAAGAAACTGGGACACGCCTGATTAAGTCCATTCTACAGACCAGGAAACTGAGGCGGACTCCAGTGGGCTGCGGAGCACCGACTCACCACCCAGGGAACTCTCGAAGTCACGCTCCTTCTCCTTTCCTCAGGGGCAACCGCCCTGCAGAGAGAACGAACCTGACTCCGCCAGCCTTCCAAGCTGGTTCTCAGCACCTCTTTAGCATTCACACTCGGCGTTCTTTCCTCCTCCCAGCCCCCGATTCTATACAGCCCCCCCCTCCTGGAGAGCAGGTGGTAGGCTCCGCGCTCAACGCGCAGGCGCGCGCCGTCGTGGGGCGGGGGCGGGGGCGGGACCTGGGGGGCGGGGTGTGCGCGGGCTTGGTTTGGGGCCGCGGCGGGAGCGGGAGTCACCGCCACTCGAGTGCGCAGGCGCCTGGCGGTTACCGGTCTCGCCATGGAGCGGAAAGGTGAGCGGCGGAGCGGCCTCCGCCACGAGGGGCAACGGCCGGCGGGGCGAGGCCAGAGTCAGCACTGGAGCTTCGCCTAACCGCCGCAGTCCGGTCCCCGGGCGTGCGGCGCCCCCCCTCTGAGGTGGCGCCGCCCCTCACCCCCCGCCTCTGGGCTGCGGGTCCGCGCCCCTCAGCCCGGGCGTCCTTCCGCGCCGGCAGTCATCGCCCCTTGTTCCCCGCCAGGCCGACCCGCGCCTTGGGGCCGCTGCAGGGCCCGGCGCTCGGCGAGCCAGACAGACCCCCGCCCGCCGGTCCCCTGACCCGGCCCGAGCCCCCGCCGGCGCACCCCGCCTGGGCGCTGCTCTGCGCCCCGTGGGCCGCCCGCCGCCCGACCGGCCGCCTCGTCCAAGCCGCGGCGCTCGCCCCGGAGCCGCCCCTCAGGCGGGCCCCGCACCCGGGCCTCGCGCCCCTGCTGGGTCTCCACCCTCACCTTGGTTGCCTCCTTTCCTCCACATTCGCCCTTCATCCATCCCTCTCTCCTGCAGTGCTTGCGCTCCAGGCCCGAAAGAAAAGGACCAAGGCCAAGAAGGACAAAGCCCAAAGGAAGTGAGTCTTGTACCCCAACATCCCATTCTTTGGATTTCCTCCCGCACCTCGTCTCCTCTGGTTTCACCTCTTGAACGTGCGCCGGTTTTGGCACCGCGCGGCCCCGGCCACATGGCCTCGGAGTGGCCTTGGAGGGTCTCACTCAGTGAACCGTGTGGAACCGAGCCGATGTTGCCGAGGGCCAGGCCTGGGTCATTGCACCCCCGGGCGGGCTGGAAAGGGCTGTTGGAGGAGGACCAGAGCCCGCCCGGTACCTTAGCTCACCAACTCCGGAGAGGAGGCACTGCTCCCAGAGTTTGGGCCTCCCGGCGGAGCTGGTTGATCAGTATCAGTTTGTGGACTGTTGGTCTTTTCTGTACCTGCTTCCCCGAGTCTTAACTGGACTCCTACGTCTGCACCGTAGACCGTCAGGGAGTTCTTAAAAGAATTTTCCGCATTTTGGTCTGCCAGCCACATGCTCTCGCTTACAGAGGAGGGCCGGAGCTTTCCCCGGGTTAGCCAACTTCCTGAGCCTGCTCGGCGCATCGCCGGCCCTGCAGTGTGCGGGCAGACCTCTGTGTATACCGCTGGCTTGGCTTCTCTTACTGCTCCTCTCCTCTCAAAACCTCAAGTCCTCGCGCTCAGTGCACATTACCTTCTGGAGTGGGCCTAACAGTAGTGACGGGTGTCGGCGATGCTGGTTTGGTGTGTAAAGTGCCACATGTCCGGGTTTATCTGCAGGATGCACAACCGTGGTTTAGCGCCACTGTGGGAAACACAAAAGTTGGTCCCATCTTAGAAACGCCCAGTAGAGGGCTTCTGCCAGTGAGGCTTAGCCGAAAGAACTTTTAGCTGGGGCTGACGTTTAATTGCACCGTGTCTTGGAAGTTGTCTTTTAGGCAGTTTGTGTTGAGAAAAATAAATGCATTATTTGACACTTTTCCATTTACTTGATGTTATGTGGAGTTGCATATAGCTTCATTCTTGAGCTGATGAAGCGAGCATTTCTGAGGTTTTCCTAGGTTACCTTTCTGAACGATAACTGCCAGATGTGGTGTGTGTCTCTGTGGTTTTTGGTGGCTCCCTGATGTTTGAGAAGAGCACATAATGACTTCTATCAATAGAGCTAAAGTGGTAGGTGACCTCAACTCTTCCATTTCTATCCACTGTCTTGTGAATTTTTTTATTTCATAAAGTGCTTGGCAACCTACACATTTAAATATGAGTTTATCTATGTGTGTTTGTGTGTTTGACTCTTGATTATCCATGTATGGATTATTTCAAAACCAGTTTTTAATCCCAGATTGGCTTAATGGAAGCAGCAGAGGAGCTAACCTGGTTCTTGTCTGCAGTGGGAATTTAAATGTTACTCTTTTTTTTGTATGTGCTTTAGTTTTGTTAGTCCCTGTGGAGCTGTTGTGAATGTGTTATAAAACGTTATCTTTTCTGCTGATGTGGGGAGATGGTAATTTTATTACTTACTGTACTGTTTAGAAAAGATCTGTCCTCTGTCCACATGGAAATTAATTTTGTATCAACCTGAATAGCCTATAATTTGGGAGGAAAGTGTAGATAGGTGTATTTGTTTGTTTATTTATAGTAGTTTCCACACCCAGTGTGGGGCTTGAACCTGAGATGAAAAGTCGCATGCTCTACAGACTGAGCCAGCCAGGCACCCCGATCATATATATATATATTTTTTAAAGATTTTATTTATTTATTTGACAGAGAGAGGGAACACAAGCAGGGGAGAGCAGGAGAGAGAGAAGCAGGCTTCCCGTTGAGCAGGGAACCTGATGCGGGGCTCGATCCCAGGACTCTGGGAACATGACCTGAGTTCAAGGCAGTTGCTTAACAACTGAGCCACCCAAGCGCCCCCGATCATATATTTTTATTTAATATTTTTTTATTTTATTTGTTTTTAAAGATTTTATTTATTTATTTGACAGAGAGCACGAGCAGGGGGAGCAGGAGAGGGAGAAGCAAGCCCCCCCCTCCAAGCAGGGAACCTGATGTGGGGCTCAATCCCAGAACCCTGGGATCATGACCTGAGTTCAAGGCAGTTGCTTAACCACCTGAGCCACCCAGACACCCCTGGATCATATATTTTTAGTACCAGATATTCATTACTTTGGATTATCTAGTTAGACCATGTGCTTTATTTCTAAAGCCGAATGTATGTGCTTTGGATTATCTGTTAGTCCTTCACTTCACTGGTGTATAATTTGTGTTATTTGCATACTTGCACAAAAACAATTAAATAGCATAGCAGTTATTTTACTGACTATTTGATCTTGTAAAGCTTTAACTCCTGAACTTTATGTAAATGAGCCTTCATTTACTTACAGTTTTAAATGTGCTTTTTTTTTTTTTTAAGATTTTATTTAGTTATTTGACAGACAGAGAGGCATGCAGAGAGAGAGAGGAAGAGAAGCAGGCTCCCTGCCGAGCAGAGAGCGCAACTTGGGGCTTGATCCCAGGACCCCGGGATCATGACCTAAGCCAGAGGCAGAGGCTTTAACCCACTGAGCCACCAAGGTGCCCCAAAGATGCTTTATTTTTGTTTTTGTTTTCAGTTAATAGTTTTTCTTGACACTTTAAACTTTTTGTTTGTTTGTTTGTTTGTTTCTTCAGACTCTTTTTAAGTTGCTGAAATGTATAATTAACTTGGTTAGAGTACTGTGTCAGAAGTTCAAGCCCCACCTGACTCACGTAACTTGACTCTGCTCCATGACTCCTGACTGCACTCCTGATTTCCAGTCGTTTTGCAAAGGCAAACTGCTAGTTACCAGATTAGTCAGGGAGAAGGTCTGAGGAAGAAGCATGACATAAGGGGTGCCTAGGTGGCTCAGTGGGTTAAGCCCCTGCCTTTGGCTCAGGTCATGATCTCAGGGTCCTGGGATGGAGCCCTGCATTGGGCTCTCTGCTTAGCAGGGAGCCTGCTTCCCCCTCCCACTCTCTGCCTGCCTCTCTGCCTACTTGTGATCTCTTTCTGTCACATGAATAAAGTTTAAAAATTAAAAAAAAAAAAAGAAGCATGACAAAATTTGGTCTTTGGAGTGAGTCAAATCTGGTTTGAATTGCAATTTTGCCACTTTTAGCAATCTGACTTTGAATAATTTAGTTAAGGCTATGGTCTTATATATTGTTATGACTAGTAGCTGAGTCATGATGAAAACTGATTAAGAATTTACAAAAATTCAGTATTTAAATGAAAAATTTTAGAGACTTTTGGAAATATAGCCATAACTGCATCTTAGTAATTTAGTCATGATGTAGTACAGGTGGAAAGGATTTCAGTCTCCTAATTTTGTAGATGTTAAAACTAGAACCTACATAACATGAAATAATATTCCATGGAGCTGGAGCTGGTTGTGGCAGGGTCAAAACTGGGATCCAGGGCTCCTGCCTTCCAGCTCAGTGCTCTCTAGTATTTGTTTCCTTCAGATTGACTTTGGGGATTTTTAGTTGTCTTATTTGAAGAATTTTGCCTCCATTTCACTTTCTCAGACATTGTATTCTTTTTTTTTTTTTTTTAAGATTCATTTATTTATTTATTTGATAGACAGAGATCACAAGTAGGCAGAGAGGCAGAGAGCCCGATGCGGGGCTCGATCCCAGGACTCTGGGATCATGACCGGAGCCGAAGGCAGCAGCCTTAACCCACTGAGCCACCCAGGCGCCCCCAGACATTGTATTCTTATTTACTAACATTAACTAGTGGATGATAATCTCTGTTTTACTTTACAGATAAAGTAATTGAGATTTTTTTCCATATTATCCCATAGAAAAGTGTAAAGCTAGGATTCAGCCCCGGATCTTATGGACCCCAAAGCCATTGGTACTAACCATTGCTGTCTTCCAAATGACAGTTTCTTTTGATGTGTCTGAGGACAGACAAGGTAGAAACTGAGCAAACTAGGGCTTCTAAATAAGGTACCTCAGGATGCCTGGGTTAAAGTTTAAGGTACCTACTGGCTCATGGCTGTATCTCTAAAAGGGCACAATTTTCTGTCTTTGGTCATTCAAGTTTCTTCGGTAATTTCATATATATATATATATATATCAATAGGTGTGTGCCTTTATCTGTCTGTCATAAGCTTTTATAATTTAACACCCTCTATGTTTGCTTTTGACATTATTTCTTATGGAACACGATTCCAGAATGGATTTCATATTTAATAATTTTGTTGCTTAGCTTAGGAAGTTAGTTGGGACAGTAATTTTTACTTTCTTTGAAGTTAAAGAATGTTATGAATTTAGTAGTCAAATTACTTGCACTGGGAAAGTGATTTTTGCTTGTTTTAGCACTCACTGATCAATGCAGTTAATGGAGAGACAGCTTTATTTCCTAATTTTTCAAAAGATTTAATTGCTACTTTGAAAATTTAAAAGAAAAGATAGTGGAAAATTTCTAACATTTTTATCCAGTAGAGAGTAGAGTACATAAACTTGAAACAATTTTTTTTTAGTTAAATGGTATTGAATGCTTTTTACACTTAACAGTGTACCTTGGAAATTGATTCTGTATCAGTTCCTTATAGTGTAGCCTTACTATTTTTTTAAAGTCTGCCTTTTTCACAAATGGTTCAGTATCAGAGCACCTGGGTGGATTAGCTGGTTAAGCATCCAATTCTTGATCTCAGCTCACTTCTTGCAGGTCTTGATCTCATGGTGGTAATTTCAAGCCCCACATCGGGCTTCACACTGGGCATGAGACCTACTCTAAAAAAAACCCCACAAAAACAAACAAACAGAAAAAATGAATCCGTATTAGGACACAGTTGAGTAGCTTCATCTAGCATTCCATCATTCCATTAATTGATTATATCATAATTTATTTTAGCTCTTATTAAGCAATATATACACATGTATTTAGTTCCTATTAAGCATATCTATATATACATCCAAAAATGGAATCATGAGTATACTTTCCCCAGCTAGCATCATCATGCATATTTTTCATAACACTAAATATTCCATATCCTTTTCATTGTTCTAGTGTATTTTGTTTCCAGTTTTTCACAATTCACAGCTAAGATAAATAAGCTTTTGGATGACAACCATTGCTCACATCAGTGATTATTTACTTAGAATAAATTCTTGGAGTGATATTACTGATATGTAGATTTTAAAGGTTTTTAAATTTGGGGTGCGTGAGTGGCTCAGTCAGTTAAGCGTCTGCCCTTTGGCTCAGGTCATGATCTCAGGGTTCTGAAATGGACCCTCACATCCTTGGGCTCCCTGCTCAGTGGGAAGTCTGCTTCTCCCTCTCCCTCTGATCCTCTCCCTGTGCTCATGCCCACACTCGCTTGCTCTCAAATGAATAAATAATTAAAAATAAATAAAGGTTTTTACATTCATGTTGTCAACAAAATTTTCTCCAGAGACATTAACTAGTTTAATTAGGAATTAACTAGTTGCATTTTTTTAACACCTCCAATATCCTAGCAGTTTTCCATCCTCTGATACATCAGTGAAAGAAAAACCTCTTTGTCCTTGGGAACTTTATTTTCATGGGGGAGGGGGACAGAGAATAAATAGTGCACATAGTAAGTACCTTGTGTGGTATGTTAGGCAGTTAGTTGGAAAAATAGAAGAAGATAAGGGGAATTGAGGAGTGGGGATGGCCGTGCAGTTTTAAATAGTGTGATTGAAGCCATATTGAGAAGGTGATATTGAGAGGAGGGGAATGAAGGAGGACTGCTCCAGACACAGTGTTGCAAGTGGGAATATTCTTGCACATCCTGCTTGGGCACCAGAACTGGGCCGTGTTACTTAAAAGGCTTCCCAAATTTGGTAATCTGTAATTTTAATTTTTTGTTAATCTATAATCTATATACCTATGGATAGGTAATCTATAATTTAATTTCTTTTGTTACCAATAAGGTCAACCATTTGTGGGATGTATATATTGGCCTGTTCTTTTCTTTAACCCACTGAGCCACCCAGGCGCCCCGGCCTGTTCTTTTCTTTTACCCATTTTTATATTGGGTTGTAGATCATTTTTGTGAGATTAAGAGCTTTTTATTAAGAATATACCATTGGCATGTGGCAGATTTATATTTCTCAAGCCTTTCTAATTTCATTTATAATATGTTCTTGACATAAATTGATTTTTTTAAAGATATTTTATTTATTAATTTGACAGAGATTACAAGTAGGCAGAGAGGCAGGCAGAGAGAGAGGAGGAAGCAGGCTCCCTGCCGAGCAGAGAGCCCAACGCGGGGCTTGATCCCAGGACCCTGGGATCATGACCTGAGCCGAAGGCAGAAGCATTAACCCACTGAGCCACCCAGGCACCCCTTGACATAAATTGATTTTATTTTTATTTTTATTTTTATTTATTTGTTAGAGAGAGAGCACAGGCAGACAGAGAGGCAGGCAGAGGTAGAGGGAGAAACAGGCTCCCTGCCGAGCAAGGAGCCCGATGTGGGACTCGATCCCAGGACGCTGGGATCATGACCTGAGCTGAAGGCAGCCACTTAACCAACTGAGCCACCCAGGCATTCCTGATTTTTTTAAAAATGTGGCAAACCTGTCTTTTCTTTGCTTTTTATCTTTGAAATTTTCAATGTCAGTTGTCATCTTTAAAAAAGTTTTAGGTTTGTGATTCCATTAAACTGTGTGGTTGCAAAAGTGCATTCCTAGAATTACAGTTGTCAGAAATACTTTCTTGTCCTCCTTTCTTCCTCAGTAAGTTTATATTGTTAGTAAATTTTGTTTACATGTCTTTCTGCTACAGTGAGGCCCAGAGGCTTGCCAGATTACTGTATTCCTTTAGATTACTTGAAAACAGTAATTTATGGAGGTGCTGAAGTGGTAAGTACTTCGGAACTCCTTTATCAAAAATGAAGAAAAGACAGGCTGGTCAACTAGATTCAGTTTTTAATACATTTTTTAGACCTGGCAAGATAACTGCGGCAACCTTTTTTCCCCTACTTTAGGGAGACTTTTTGCTCCATGCTCCCCAGATCTTCTCTGTCACTAATGCTAATTTAGGGACTAGTTTTATTCTTACATTATCTAAAGTATTGTAATATTTCTCTTACTGTAACTGAATTAATTTCAAGCAAGTAAGAAAATTCAGATGGCCAAGAGGTTATTTCCAGTACAATGCAAATAATGATTTAACTAAGGAGAGATAGATAACTGGATGTATTTATAATCTTGGGGGTTTTTTCATTGAATTTGAGACGCTATCATTTTTAAATTACACCATCTTATATTTATCACATAGAAAAAAAACTACCAGTTAAACACATCATTCGCTGTAAGATGTGTCTTGATTTCAGAGATGTGGGAATGTTAGGTGACCTGTTTGTTTTTGAATTTGTGAAATGCAGTAATTCCAGTGATGTGTGGGATTGGGAGCACTTTGTCTTTTTAAAACCTTTATTGTGGGAAATTTCAAGTTTATATGAAAGAGAAAATGGCGAAATAAACTTTTGTGTATCCACCTCAACTTCAGCAGTTATCAGCTATGGCTAATGTTTCATTTTTATTTCCTGCTTCTGCTCCCCTCCATCTTTTTTTAAAGCAAACTGCAGACATCATATCATTATTTAAGATAGAGACTCTTAATTTTCTAAACATGACTGTAGTACTATTATCACACTTAAAATTTTTGAACCAAGGCCTTTATACCCAATATCCAATCAGCATTCAAATTTCCCTGCTAATTTTAAGTTTGTTTAAGTCAGGATTCATAAGATCATAATATTGCTATTGTTTGAGAAGTCTTTCTGGTCTTTTTATCTGTTGGTTCTTCATGGGGTTTGTTTTTTGTTGTTTTTTTTTTTTTTTTCACTGCAAATTTGTTTTTGCTAGACTGCTTCATAGGTGGTGTTGTATACTTCTACCAGGGGACACCTGCTGTCTGATGAACTTTTTGTGATGTTAGCAGCCACTGGTCATTGCCTAGATCCATCTTATTTAGGGTTGCAAAGTGGTAATAGGCTGTTCTTTAATTTATTAATTACATTGTTTTATAGAGAGAAACTTTACCTTATCTCTTTGGTTCCCAGAGAGACACTTCATATATGTTTAAGACATGGATAAATACTTTCCAATTTTCATATAATGAATTAGATTCCCAGCATCCTCCAAAATGACCAAGAAAGATTTATTTTAATATAAACTCACAGATTTAAACATTTGTGTTTCCTTGTATTGGATTTTTTTTGTTTTTATTTTATTTTTTTTTGCTGGTACAGCTTTATGGAGGTATAATTTATGTATGAAACTTGCCTGTTTAATATGTATAACTCAGTGGTTTTGGGTATGCTCACAGAGTTGTGCAGCCATCACTATGATCGAATACGATTGAAACATTTTCATCACCCCAAATAGAAACCCTGTACCCATTAGCAGTCACTCCTCATTACCCCACAACAGTACCCTACCTCCAATCCTAGGCAATGACTAATCCACTTTTTTGCCTTTCTGGACATTTCATATAAAGGGAAGCATATAATAAGTGGTCTTGTCACCGGCTTCTTTACCTTAGCATAATATTTCCAATATTCATGGCTTTTGTAGCATGTATGGTCTTTTTTTTTTTTTTAAGATTTTATTTATTTATTTGACAGAGAGAGAACACAAGCCAGGGGAGCAGCAGACAGAGGGAGAGGGAGGGGGGAGAAGCAGGCTCCTTGCTGAGCAGAGAGCTTGATGTGGGGCTCAATCTCAGGACCCCGGGATCATGATCTGAGCCGAAGGCAGATGCCCAGCGTCTGAGCCACCAGGTGCCCCTGTATAGTCATTTTTATTGATTGCCTCATCTTTGGTCAGTTGAAGTCCCTTCATGATGGCCTGGCCCCAAAGTCCATTTGACTTAATCTGAGGCATCTTTTATAGCTTTCTTGCTATCGGGTATGAAAATTTGTCTAGAATTATCTTGTACATTTTCTGCCCAGACCAGGAAATAGGCCTTTCTCTAAGAAGCTTTTTCATGGGAAATGGCATTTCAAAATCACAATCTAGGCGTTTAAAGTGTTTATTCCTACTGAGTTAGTCATTGTTTCTAGGCCTTGTCTGTGATCAGAGCTAGAAATAAGTTGTTTTTTTTTTTTAATCATGAGTTCATGTTATACTTAAAAATCAAATTAAATGACCCAGGGACTTTTTCTTAGCCTTTTTTGATTTTACACCTCCCATCTCCTCTCTCCCACACTGGAAACCCCTTATTCTCAACAGCACCAACATGATTACTTGTTTTCCTTTTCCCACAATATAAATACAAAATAGTCACAGAATGACAATGCCAACACTACCACCAACATATGATTATTGAAGAAAGCTAATGATTTTTTGTTGTTTTTAAACCTTAGGATATATTTCCCTAGGGATATAGAGTCAAATTACTGAGTTTTAAAGTTACTTGGGCCAGTTCCTTGCTGTGTAATTATGTTACCACCTGGTTAACACAGATTCATTTGTCATTTTGCTCTCATTTTATAGCATCTTTGGTGTTTTTTAAGATTCCAAATCTTACAGAATTTGAGTCACCTGTGTTTTTAATTTAAAATGAATATTAGGGACGCCTGGGTGGCTCAGTTGGTTAAGCGGCTGCCTTCGGCTCAAGTCATGATCCCGGCGTCCTGGGATCGAGTCCCACATCAGGCTCCTTGCTCGGCAGGGAGCCTGCTTCTCCCTCTGCCTCTGCCCGCCTCTCTGTCTGCCTGTGCTCGCTCTCTCGCTCTCTCTAACTAATAAATAAATAAAATCCTAAAAAAATTTAAAAAAAAATAAAATGAATATTACATGTAATTTGCGATTGTGTTGATTTATTTTTAGAATGTGGCTTATAAAGCATACTCTGAGTAAGCCAAAAGGTTATTAGTTATTAGTGGTTATTAGAATGTGTGGAGTAGGCCTCCTCCTTTGTATCTGAAGAAGAAACGACTTCTTAGCTCTCCTTCATTGTCCTGTGAGAAGATGAGTCCAGGGTAATCAGATCCTCAGATTTTTCAGGATTATTCTGAAAAATAATTTCTGTGATTCTCCAGATTATTTTGATTTTTTTTTTCAACCATTGTAAACAAAAGTTTAGGGCCAGGATTTGCTTTACAGTCTGCAGTTTGTCATCTCTGCCACAGATTTTGAGCAGGGTGAAGGTTAGGTATTAATAGGCTAATTAATTGGCTTAATACTATATCAAGTACCCTTTCCTAAAGTTACAGTAAACACAGTTGTGGAAGAGCCCTGTGGTTCTGTGTACCTCTTATTGGAGAATGTGCTTTGGGAATTAGGGAAAAAAACATGAGATCAGCTATGAAGACTGGCGTATCCAGTTTTTCAACTCTTTAGACAAAGAATGATTTCAGAAAGTTATCAGAAGCCACAAAATAAATATACTTTGTTCATTTTCAGGGAAGTATAGTAGTACTGGACATAAAAGTCAGTTGGTAGGAGCTAGATAAATAAAAATCATGTTCATTTGTACCATGACGAACCTTCAGTTGTATAGATAAAGATTAAAGTAGAGGGTAATTTATTGCTGTTGGGTAGGAAGTTCATTGGTGGCCTAAATGCCTTGGACAATATGGATGGGTATTTTAGGATAGCTTATCAAGAAGTTTGAGAACATTTAATATTTTTTTTAAAGATTTTTTTTTTCTTAAGTAATTTTTACACCCAACATGTGGCTCAAACTTAGAACCCTGAGATCAGGAGTCACACACCTGAGCCAGCCAGATGCCCCTTAATACATATTTTTAACTATCTTATAAGAATTGTCACCAATAGTGATGAACAAACATCGGTGCCATGAAGTTTAGTGTTGGTAGGTACCATGAGTCACATTGATGACCTTTGTATTTGATTTACTCAAATTCTAAATTCTTAGTTTTGAGTGGCTAGGCATTTTTTAAAAAGGCTACCAGTACTTTCGGGTTGATTTTGTGAACTTTTGTTTCCTGAAATACTAAGGTAATCTTATTTTGTAACTGATTATAAATGTAGTTTATAGCAACTCTATCTTCTCATTCACTTTGCTTTTAATTATGGTGCTGCTTCAGATCGTGAATATTCTTGAATGTCCTTCTAACCAAGGAGTTTGATCAAAGGTGTTGGGTTCTTTTTACACATGAGCTTGGTGGCAAGCTCCCTTGTTACTACTTTTCTCCTTTACGACTATCTATGCCTTTGAGAATAGATTTAACAGAAACTGTATTTTGCATTTTTCTTTGCTAGTATTAACAATATAAGGTGATTAAATTAGTTAACTTGTGCTCATGTTTCTAGGTGGAAGGTTGGTATAGGTATATATGCTTGTGTGCGGTTCACCAAAAAGAGCTTGTCCTTTTAAAACACCGTGCCAGGTCCCAGCTTTTCTCCAGCACCATTGCTGGGTAGATTTGGACAATGTCATTTGACTTCTGGAGTCTAACATGGCTTATCTGTAGATGGTGAGATCCTGAGGGTGAAACTGCATGGGAGTGCCTAGCCTAGCCTAATGTGAAGCTAGAGTAAAGTGCTGGTGGTTACTTCCTTCCTCAAGCTTTCTTCCTTACCTTACATGGGTTTACCTTTGACTTTTATGTGATATTTCTTTTTTTTTTTTTAAGATTTTATTTATTTATTTGTTAGAGAGAGAGAGCGAGCGAGCACAGGCAGACAGAGTGGCAGGCAGAGGCAGAGGGAGAAGCAGGCTCCCTGCTGAGCAAGGAGCCTGATGTGGGACTCCATCCCAGGACGCTGGGATCATGACCCGAGCTGAAGGCAGCTGCTTAACCAACTGAGCCACCCAGGCGTCCCTTATGTGATATTTCTTATTATTATTCATGTATCAAATTAATGGTTTTAACTTACCTATTGGTGTTTCCTCTATATTAATCTGTATATATAAAGTCTGATTTGGGATATAATGGCCTAAAGGTCGGGAATAATTTATATTTAATTAACACCTGATAAACTCAGGCACTCAGATTTTTATTTTGATGATGCCAAATCCTAGCTCTGGTTTAGGATTACTGAGTTGAGGTTACTACTTGAGCATGTCTTAGAAGTTAAGTTCAGCTTGTCAATTTGCAAAAGAAAAAAGTACCTCTCAGGAATAATATATATGGAAAAGTAGTGGGAGAACTTTAGTACTTACTGAGCTCTACTGTGTTTAGGTGCTGGAACTTAAAATAGAATCTTATTAAAATTTTGCATCAGATCGGGTACTTCAGAAGAGATGCAAAGATGGTTTTGTGTACGTTTGCCTCTTCCTCTCAAGGGGCATACAAGCTCTTAAGGGAGATGAGTATTGTATACTCATGATTTTTCTTCGTCTGTATTAGTTCCCTAGGGTTACTGTAACAAAGTACCACAAACTGTATGACTTAACCCACAGAACTTTATTGTCTCACAGTTCTGGGGGCTGCTTGTCTGAAATCAGGGTATCAGCAGGGTTGGTTCCTTCTGAGGGCTGAGAGGAAAGAATTTGTTTTTAAGCCTCTGTCCTTGTCTTGAAGATGGACATCTCCCTGTGTCTGTGCATCATCTTCCCTCTGTGTGTGTCTCAATTTGTGTTTGAATTTTTACCTTTTATAAGGACAATAGTCATATTGGATTAGGGTTCATCTCAGTGACCTCATCTTAACTTGATCACCTCTATGAAGAGCCTGTCTCCAAATAAAGTCACATTCCGAGATACTAGAGGCTAGGACTCCAGTGTATCTTTTTGCTGGTAGGGGGTGGGATACAGTTCAACCCATAACAGAGTCCCTGGAAGACAGTTGTCTGTATTAGGAGATCCTATAATTCTTTATTCCCCACAGTCAAAAGAAATGAAGACTAAAGTTTACAAGTATGTAACCGAGAATTGCTAGGGTGCTGTCTCTAGTCAGCTTTTAGGCATCTCTTACCTCTTTACTCAAATGTCACAACCCTGTTTAAAATAACGTTGGTGTACTCTGTCCCCTTAGCTTAATTTTTCTTCTTAGCCCTTCTTGTAGCCTGACATTATAGAACTCGTGTCTTCTTGAGAGACATTGAGATAAGACTTTGATGGGATGTTGCAGTCCCAGCTTTAGCTATGCACTGGCAAAAACTCAAGAACCAGATAGATTCAGATTATTTAGGGCTATTTTTTCACCTCATGCTAAAATGTAAACATGATGAAGACCCTAGACTTTTTTTGTTTTTGTTTTTGTTTTTTCTTTTTTTGCTCATGGTTGCATTTCCAATGCCTAGAAAAGTGCTTGACACAAATACTTAGTAAAAATTAGTTAACTAATGAACAGATATTTGCTTATTCCTTTTCCCTTATTTCCTTCCTGCAGTGCTACAATTTATGTATCAGGCCCTGTACTAAGAAGAGGATAAGCATAATATCTATAAGGTAGATTTTTATCCTGTCCTCTTTTTACACACCTGAAGGACAAAGAACTTCCTAACCTGGCAGTTTATCCAAAGTCTTGGAGCTCTGGTAAACTATAGAGCCAGGATCAAACCTAAGTTTCATGGCATCAGAGGCCTTGCTTGGAACTACTACCTTTGCAATGGCTCTTGTATTTTTGCTTTCTACTTCTGCTACCTTTTACTACCTTCTTGACAAAGGAATTTTTCTAAAACACTCTTTTTATAGGATTACTTTGCTGTTTACATGTCTTGATGACTTCCACATAAAATAATTCAGTGCTTGACATTTAAAGCTCTTCACAGCCTCCTTCAGTTAGGGGACTGGTTTGGGGTGGGGAGGGGTGTCACAAACAATCAAAGGATGGTAAGTAATAGCTAAGGGTGAAAGAGAAGATACATGCCTTGTATGTGTCCCTTTTCTAGGCATTTGGGTTACAGGCATTGAGCAAAATAAAATCTGTCCAACTGCTGAAGAAAAATGTAGCAGGGTAAGGGGATGGGGGAGGGCATGCAGCCACTTGATGTTTTATATAGGAGTGTCAAGAAACTTCTCTGAAAAGGCAACACTAAACTCAACTAAAGAGATGTAGTCAGAGATGAGTTTGGGGGCTAGTGAAAAATTGGATCATGAAAGGCCTTGTAAGGCCATTGTGAAAACATCTGTTTTGATTGTAGTACTTGCCTGGTATTGGTGCTTATTTAAAGATCAATTGTGTTTTTGTTTTCTAAGTATGATAAAGTCTGAAATGCTGCTTACCGGAGCCTGGGCTGCTGGGATTGGAAGGTCATAGAGTGCCATCTAGTGGTTGTTGATCATAAATATGGGTGAGCCTTCCAGACTGTAAGAAGGCTCTACAGTAGTTTGTTTTTGCCAGCTCAGTCATATAAATGGAAAATGTGGATGCCTGAAGACAATCTTCATTTATGAAATATTTGAGAGTAAGTTACATACATTGTCCCCCATACCCCTAAATATTTCATGTATTGCCTTAGAACAAGGACGTTCCATTATGTAACCAGTATTATCAAAATAAGCAATAAAACATTGATACAACATTATTATTTAATCTGGATCTTACTCAATTTTGCCAACTGTCCCAATATCATTATAGAAAAGCGAATTTTTTCTGGCTTAGTATCTAACCTAAGATCATGCATTGCCTTTAGTTTTTATGTCTCTTAAATCTAGAACAGTTCCATAGCCTGCGTTTGTCTTCCCTGACATTGATATTTTTGAAGAATATAGGCCATTTATTTTCTAGAATGTCTTTCAGTTTGGGATTGTCTGTTTCCTCATGATTTAGGTTTTGTGTGTTGGTACCACCGAAGTAAATTAAATTGTATCGTCCTTGGTGTATCACATCATATCTGTCTCAGAATTGGCATTGTTCCCTTTAATTGCTTAATTAAGGTGATAACTACCCAGTTTCTCCAGCATAATGTGTTTTCCTCTGTTGCAAATCACAAGTTCTTTGGGGGGAGATACTTTGACCTGTGTAAATAACTTTTTCCTCATGGAAATTTCACTGTTTTAGTATTCTTGCCTGAATCAGTTGTTATTGTGACAATTGCAAATAGTGATTGCCTAATTCTCCCATTTTCTGCTCTAGTTATTAGTCAGCATTCTGTTGTTAGAAAAAACTTTCCCCAGTCATAATCATAGTCCTAATCCTTGGTATGAATTTAGGGAGTCTGTTTTATTGAGTGAGTTTTAATCTATTACTCTCATTATTTGATGCTCATATTCTTTCATATTTGACCAGTGGGAGCCCTTTCAAGCTGGCACCTTGTCTTTCCACAAGTCTTCTGCATTCTTTGAGCACTTATACTTTGTAGCACAACAAAATGTTCCAGGTTCATCTTTGCCTGCTCCAACCCTGGAATCAGTCATTTCTCTAAGGAGCCCTGGTTCCTTTTTTTGAAGACTTAGAAACCAAGATTTGGGTATGATTTTAAGGTCCAAAAAATTCTGTGTTGGACAGTATGTTGGCATAGTAGGACGTTTCCGTGACATCACATTTCTTTATTTCCAATGAAAATCTTAGGTGGCAGAACCTGTGGTAACCTCCTCACGCCTTCATGCCTGTTCTTTGGTATTACCCTATACTGAGCAGGTTGCTGGAGCAATGATAACGTTGTAGGAAAGCTCCATGGTTCTATTCTTGAAACAATAACATTGTAGAATTTGTGATTAATAAGTTCCCTAAAATATTGAATACATGAAGACACATTTAAATAATGATTAGCTCTCCCCAAATTAATACATAAATGTCCTAGCTAGTAACAATACTCTGTTAAGAACTAAAGCAGATTTTAAATTGTATGGAAAAATACAAATGTAAGAGTAATAAAAATTGTAAAAAGTATAATAATAAGGATGGGTTGGGAACTGCCCAGATATTTTAAATGCTGTGAAGTTGTAATAATTAAAATTGCTTGATACTTACCCTTGAATAAAGACAGTGGAACAGAATAGAGAATCCAAAAAGCAGTAAAGGCATGGGAATTTAACACCATAAAAGTAGTATTTCAAATGAATTCAGAAAAAGGTATCCCAACTGCTGTTGGAAGAACTGGGATTAAAAAAATATTCTTGACCTGTTCTTAACACAATTAATTAGAGGTAGATCAAAGGTTTAAACATTAAAAAAGAAACTGAACATATAAGAAAAAATGTGAATGTTAAAAATGAAATAATCTTGGAGGAAGGCATGACCAAAAACTGTATCTAAAGATTGAAATATTTTATATAAGAATTAAAAATGTATATATGTCAAAAAGGAGAAAGGAAAGTCAAACCAAAAAACACTGGGGGAAAAGTACTTTTCAACCTGTGCTTTGAAGTGTGATGTTCATTGGGCATGCCATTTGGTTCATTTGTGTTTGCATTCCATTTTGGGTTCTCCCACATCCTGGTTGGTTTTATATTTTTATTTTGGGAGCCAAAGGACACATTACTGTGTTTTTGAAGAGTCAGAGCTATAGGAGAAGATATAATCAGAAGTGCACTTCCTCTTCATTCTGGCTACCCTCTTCCCCGCTTTTTCTTTCTCTTTCCTACTTGCCCATTGTTGCTTTAGTTTCTCTAATCTTCCTGTGTTCCATTTTGCACAAATGAGCAGGTGCATGGATTTTCTTTTTTTAATATCCTCTTCTTCCATGGATGGTGGCATACTGTAGCTACTCCTTTACACTATGCTTTTTCCATTTAACTGTATGTCATGGTTGTCTACTATCCTTTATCAGTTCATAAAGAACTTCCTCAGCCCCCCCTTTTTTTTTCTTTTTTTTGCAGCTGCATAGTGCTCGATTGTGTGCACATACCACGCTGTATTCAACCACTCCCATGTATGGGCATTTAGGTTGTTTATAATATTTTACAATTACAAACAAGGCTGCAATGAATAGCCTCCTGCCGATATTATTTCCAGTTTTTTGAAGGTGTATCTGGTGTATCTTTCAGGGTAGATTCCTAGAAGAGGAGTTGCTGAGTTGGAACCCAAGTAGATTTATCATTAAGTATTACCAGATTTCCTTTCACCAGGATTGTGCTGTGTGCATTCTCACTAGCAGTGTGTCAGAGTGCTTATCTTCCAGCAGCTTCACCAAAATAATGTATTTTTCGGCAGTCTGATAGGTGAGAAATGGTATCTCAGTATCTAATTTACATTTTTCTTTCCAATGAATTTCACCTTTAATATGTGTGGAGTGTCGTTTTTACCTCTCTTTGTAAATTCTCTCATCTCCAGCTTTTTTTCTTTTGGAAAAAAAAATTTAAGTCTGTGGCAAAGTTGGGAAAAAATGGGATGATAGCCTGTAATTGTCTTCTCCTGTATTCACTAGCTGCTGACATTTTGCCATATTTTCTCCCATCTTTCTACATCAGAGTAACACAGTTTGATGACTTCTAGCAGCTCTGTGCATCTGTGAAATCACCACCGTAATCACAGTACAAAAAATTTCATTATACCCAGAAGTTTCCTGCTCCTTTGTAGTCCATTCCTTCCTATATTGCTGGCCCTAGGCAATGACTGATCTATTCTCTGACATTATGCATCAGTTTAAATTTCTAGAGTTTTATATAAATGTAAATAAACATCATGTATTCTTTTGTATTTGGCTTCTTTCATTCAGCATAATGATTTTTGAGATTCATCCATTTTTCCTGTGTATCAATACCTTATTTCTTCTTATTGCTACATAGTATTCCAGGGTATGGCTTTACCACAATTTGTTTATCCATTCACCTTTTGATGATCATCTGGGTGGTTTCCAGTTTCTGGCCTTAAAGCTGTCTACATGGTAATTTTGTTGCTGAAACATTTGAAAGTTACAGGTCTCATGACCCGTCATCCATCAATACTTTAAGATACGTCTCTGAAGAATGGTATTTCCTTTAATAAATGCAGTAATATTATTATGCTGATAATGAGCACACCTAAGAAAGTGAATTAATTCAATATCATCTAATACTCTGACCATATTTAGATTTTCCTATTATCTCAAATATGTCTTTTACACCTTCTTTCTTTTTTTGGATCTAGTATTTAGTCAGGGTTCAAGCATTACATTTGGTTATGTCTCTTCAGCTTTAGTTATGTCTAGGTTTCTACATAAGGAGATATTCCATGTCCTCTCTGCTTTCCCTGCCTCAGACTGAATCATCCATTGCCCCCAAAGAACCCCCTTGTGCTTTTTAGTGAGTAATTATATTTGGAAACCAAGATCTAGGTGCTGGTCCTGCTCATTGCTATTAGGATTCTGTTGTTTCTAGGCCTTTAAAGTGGAAGTTAAGGGTAGAACTCAGAAATATATTTAAGGGTGTCTGAGTGGCTCAGTTGGTTGAGCAACTGCCTTCGGCTCAGGTCATGATCCTGGACTTCCAGGATCAAGTCCCCCATTGGGCTCCCAGCTCCTTGGGGAGTCTGCTTCTCCCTCTGACCTTCTCCTCTCTCATGCTCTCTCTCACTCATTCTCTCTCAAATAAATAAATAAATAAATTTTTAAAGAAATATATTTAAATATATATATATTTTAATATTTATTTATTTGACAGAGAGAGAGTGATCACAAATAGGCAGGGAAGCAGGCTCTCTGCCGAGCAAAGAGCCCGATGCGGGGCTCGATCCCAGGACCCTGGGATCATGACCTGAGCCGAAGGCAGAGGCTTAACCCACTGAGCCACTCAGGCACCCCTAAATATATATTTTAATAGTGCGTGTGTGTGTGTGTGTGTGTGTGTGTGTGTGTGTGTATTTATTTATTTATTTCATGGTACTTCCAATTCAAGTGTACTACAGGTTTTCTTTACTTTCTCTCATTCTATATTGGTATATCCCTTCTTTGTTCTCAATGAATCTGTATTATTCCTTTTTTCTTGCCTCTAGTTATACACAAGTACTTTCAAGATTATGTGTTGTTGTCAACACTAAATAAAGTGCAACGTTTCCTTGTAGTTCAAATCCTAGCAATATATCTCACTTAAGGATGCATAGACAGCTGTCCAAAATTAATTGAATTAACTTTTTCTTCTGTTTTATTAATTTAATATTCAGTTAATTTATTTTTCCATCTGTTTACATTCAATTTTAAGGTTTGCTTTTTCATCATTTTTTTCTTTAATTTCAGTAATATAGATACTGTACATGGTTTAGGGAGTCGGTTCCCATCCCTTTCCCCTTTTCCTTGTCCCCCCCCCCCAACCTAAAGGTGACCATTTCATTCCTTCCTTTTTTTTTTTTTTTTAAAGATTTTATTTATTTTATTAGAGAGAGAGTGCATCCACATGGAGGGGAAGAGCCAGAGGGAGAGGGAGAGAATCTTAAGCAGATTCCATGCTGAGTGGGGAGCCCAACACCAGGCTTGATCTCACAACCCAAGGTGATCATGACCTAGGGCGAAACCAACAGTCAGACACTTCACCGACTGAGCCACCCAGTGGCTTTTCTGATTTATCCCTTTTTGTAAAAAAGTATATATTATTTCTTAATCTGCCTTATACATAAAATAATTATACATTCTTTTGCAGTGTGCTTTTTTCCCCCTCCTTCATAGTATATCTTGGAAATCATTTCATACCAGTTCTTAGAGATTATCATTCTTTTTATAGATTCCCAAGTTTTTTCGAATTCTTACTTTACTTCAGAGAAACCCCAGCTGGAAATTAGAGTCGATACGTATGGGTATAATGGTTGCAAGAAAGGTGGCTAAGAACAGGAGTCAGTACACCTATATGCAAGAAATGGCCTGTTCACTTATATATTTTAGGTTATAATAACTATTTACAGTATACATATGATTCCCTGCTTTACCCAGTGTTTTCACTTAACACAGATACCAGTGTGATCAACTTAAATTATAGGGCTTTTACCATCCTTTGAGATTCTGTGTTTCCCCATCAGGTTGGCAAAGAACAAAAGATAATATATGGTATTGAAAAGGAAATGAAGAGACACGGTCATATGTTGCTGATGGGAGTGTAAATTGATAAAGCATCTATGAAAGCCCATCAGCAGTATTATCAAAAAGTAATGTGCACATACCCTTTTTTTTTCAGTGTTCCAAAATTCATTTTTTTGTGCACCACACCCAGTGTTCCATGCAATATGTGCCTTCCACAGTACCCACCACCAAGCTCACCACCCCCTCCACCCGCACATACCCTTTTTTTTTTTTTTTAATTTATTTGTCAGAGAGAGAGCACAGGAGCGAGCACAGGCAGACAGAGAAGCAGGCAGAGGCAGAGGGAGAAGCAGGCTCCCTGCTGAGCAAGGAGCCCGATGTGGGACTCCATCCCAGGACTCTGGGATCATGACCTGAGCCGAAGGCAGCCGCTTAACCAACTGAGCCACCCAGGTGTACCCCGCACATACTCTTTGACCTGACATTTCCTCTGTTAGGAATTTGTTAAACTGATAGAGATAAATATGTGTAAAAAAGTATTAAACAAAAAAGTTTAGAAGTTTGTGACGATGGAAGAAAATGTCCACAGAAAGCATGCTTTTTAAAAATTAGGGTATATCCTGCTCCCATTAAAAATGAAGTACCTGGGGTGCCTGGGTGGCTCAGTGGGTTAAGGCCTCAGCCTTAATCTCAGGTCATGATCCCAGGTTCCTGGGATCAAGCCCCGAATCGGGCTCTCTGCTCAGCAGGAGCCTGCTTCCACCTCTCTCTCTATCTCTGCCTGCCTCTCTGCCTGCTTGCAATCTCTGTCTGTCAAATAAATAAATAAAATCTTTCTTTTAAAAAAGTAAATAAAATAAAAATGAAGTGCCTGTATCCATACTTGAGAATTATTATAAAATGTTACTGAATGAAAAAAGAATGCTTTGAACACTGTATTGTATGCTAACAATAGTTAAGAATATGTGTATATGTGCATATATACCCATACATACATTTATTATATAGAATGATATAGGAGAAATGGACTTATCCCTTTGGAGAAGGGAAAGGGGGGGATGGGGAAGCTGGAGTAAGATAAAGAGAGTTATTTTTTACAGTGAATAACAAAATATCCAAAGTAATAAGTGGCTGAAACAAGATTATTTCTTCCCAAGGGTAAAACTCAGGGGATGTATCTTTTAGTTTTTTACAGTGGCTCTGCTCCACACCACAAAGTGTCATGTGCCCACAAACTCCTAGCCCCACTGGTCCCGCCATCCTGGATTTTGGTGTTGTGCTTTGGGGCCAAGGGAGCATCTTTTTTTTTTTTTTTTTTTACTTTATTTAAGCTTTATTTAAACATATGATGTAACCCCACCACCCTCACCCAACCCCTCTTCCCCCCACCCCCCTCAGTTTGTTTTATGACATTAAGAGTCTCTTTTGGTTTGTCTCCCTCCCGATCCCATCTTGTTTCATTTTTACTTTTCCTACCACCTTAACTCCCACCCCCGTTGCATCTCCACTTCCTCATATCAGGGAGATCATGTGGTAGTTGTCTTTCTCCAGTTGACTTATTTCGCTAAGCATAATACGCTCTAGTTCCATCCATGTCGTCGCAAATGGTAAGATTTCATTTCTTTTGATGGCTGCATAGTATTCCATCGTATATATATACCACATCTTCTTTATCCATTCATCTGTTGATGGACATCTAGGTTCTTTCCATAACTTGGCTATTGTGGACATTGCTGCTATAAACATTCGGGTACACGTGCCCCTTTGGATCACTACGTTTGTATCTTTAGGATAGATACCCAGTAGTGCAATTGCTGGGTCATAAGGTAGCTCTATTTTCAATTTTTTGAGGAACCTCCATGCTGTTTTCCAGAGTGGTTGCACCAGCTTGCATTCCCACCAACAGTGTAGGAGGGTTCGCCAAGGGAGCATCTTGTTTCAGTCATAGGAAGAGGTGCGGGATACTTGCCAGTTTCTTGAGGAGAGTTTCCCTCTACGTGGCCCATAAATAGCTGCAAGGGAGACTGGGAAATGTGTCTCTGGTAGTCCATGTGTCCAGCTTAAAAAAAATACACAGTAAGTACTGTAGAGGAATAAAATGGAAAGTGGTGTAACAGTCTCTGCCATAATATTGTATTGTTATAGTTCGAAGTTTTTGTGGTGTAAGCAAACTAAGTTGATATGATACCTAAACCTTTTTTTTTTTTCCAGTCTGAAGGTTAAGTAAGCCACATTGCTAAATAGTTAACTAGTATAAAGAGGTTTTACTTTACCCTGAAAATAGTTTCTTTGAATGGCTGCTGCTTGAATTCATTTGAAATCATAGAGGGATTTCAAGTGACTACAGGACACTAAACTAAACTTTAGAGTTCCAAAAAGTATTAAGTATGGAAACATTTTCAAGTAGGTTTTATTTTATTTTTTAAAGGTTTTTTTGTTTTGTTTTGGTTTTGGAGTTTTTTTTGTTTTGCGTTTTTGTTTTTTTGGATTGTTTGTTTTTGATACAGAGAGAGAGAGTACAAGTAGGCAGAGCAGCAGGCAGAGGGAGAGGGAGAAGCTGGCTCCCTGCTGAGCAGGGAGCCTGATGTGGGGCTGGATCCCAAGACCCTGGGATCATGACCTGAGCCAAAGGCAGCCACTTAACGGACTGAGCCACCTGGGTGCCCCTCAAGTAGGTTTTATTAAAAGGAACCCCTGAGGTCATAGAAATTAAGCAGACTTTCAAATTTATGAATTTGTCCAAACTAAATTATGGGAAATTGTTCTGTGAGGTATCCTTATAAAGGTCTGCATTTTGTAGAGACTTAAGCTGGCCCACATTTTGCTCTTACTTGTTTTCGTGGTTAGCACCCCATTCTTTGTGCTTTTTCAAGTGCCCTTTGAAAATTAAGTGCTTGTCTCCAGATCTGCTGTTACTGCTGCTTTTGTCTCTCTTGCTACTGTTCTTGCTCCATCGCAGGACCTTTCTTTATGAAAAGCTATTAGTTTGCTGCTCTTGGCCAGATGGCAAGAACTCTCAATAAGCAAGGAGAATCTCAGTTCCTTGGCTTTGTATTAATCCGGGGATAGCTTTAATTTCTATCAAAAACAGAAGGAGGGGAATATCGTGCTTTATTTTATTTTATTTTTTTTAAAAGATTTTATTTATTTATTTGATAGAGATCACAAGTAGGCAGAGAGAGAGAGGAGGAAACAGGCTGTCCGCAGAGCAGAGAGCCCGACGCGGGGCTCCATCCCACAACCCTGGGATCATGACCCGAGCCGTAGGCAGCGGCTTTAACCCGCTGAGCCACCCAGGTGCCCCCCCCATGCTTTATTTTAAAGTCAGCTCTGTTGTGTAATTTACAAACAATGAAATGAACCCATTTTCATAGTTCAGTATATTTTGACAAACATATACACCCATGTAACACTGCCTCCCCATCGTGACCCTGAGCCAGGTCTTCCTTCTGTTACTGTAAATTAGTTTGGTCAACAAACTAAGATAAACGGACTCATACTGGATGTACTCTTCAGTGTCTGTCTGTCTTCTGCTCAGCATACTGATTTTGAGATTCATCCATGTTTGTTGCCTGTATTAGTAGTTTGCTCCCTGTATTAGTAGTTTATTCCTTTTTATTGCTGAATACTAATCTATGACTATACCTCAGTTTTTAGTCTTTCCTCCATCAGTGGCCATTCATGTTATTTCATGTTTGGGCCTATTATGAATCAAGTTTCTATGAATTTGTGTATAAATCTTTGAACATATCTTTTCACTAGGATTGGACTTAGGAGAAACATCAAAGTGTTTTCTTAAAGAACTCAATAAGAAAACATTCGTTTTCATGGAAATCAGTAGATAAAATGAAACCTTTTGTAAAATTGAAGGATAATTATGATTTATTAACAGGGGCCAAATAAATTAAGTCTATTCAATTCAGTAATCTTCTGAATACCTATGAAATGTTAGGGAGTATGTAAAACAAAAATGGGTAAGACACAGTCCCTATCCTTGTGAAAATTCAGCCTAGTTTCACATTAGTTGAGAGTAAAGAAAAATTAATATTATTAACTGCTGACTAACTCTAGTTAACCAGGTGTCATAAAAGAAACAGTTTTCATTGGGGCGCCTGGATGGCTCAGTGAGTTAAGCCTCAGAGTCTCGGGTCATGATCTTGGGGTCATGAGATCAAGCCCTGAGCTGGGCCTGCGCTGAGTGTAGAGCCTACCTGAGATTCTGTCTCTCTCTTCTAAAGAAAACACACAAAAAAGAATATATTTTTCATTATTGAACAAATATCTGCTTTATAAAAGGAAATCTCTTCTTTGGCATTCTGGTGGTTTATATAAATGGAATTCATAGTTTACAGAACTGGAATTCATAACTATACCTGTACTATGAGTTCTATAAGCCACAAGAAAATCATTTATTAGTTTATAGTTGTACCATGTCAAGAAAGTGGATTTAATGCTTTCCTGTGTATCCCATTTTTTTAATGTTTGAAGTTGTTAATCACAGAAACCTAAATATCCAATAAAGTAGAAATAACAAATAATGTATCTGTGTGGAATATTGTTTTTAAACAATAATAATGACTGTAAAATGTTGAATAAAATACATATAAAGCATATGAAAACAGCTTGATTCTGTCCTAATCCTTTTTCTCAATTACGAGAAATTTCAAAAATCTAGAAAAGTTGAAAGACTAGCATAGTAAATACTTTGTATATTTATCCATCTGGGTGTATTAGTTATATATATATATATGTAAATACTTTTTAGTTTTTGACTGAACTGTTTGAAAGTAAGTTGCAAAATCTATGACACCATATCCCTAAATACTTCAGTTTGCTTCTCCTAAGAATATGGATGTTCTTTTATGTATTTGTCTTGGCTGTGGTAATGGTATTATGGTTAACAGTAATTCCTTAGTATCATCTCATAGCCAGTTTATAGTCATATTTCCCCAGTTGCCTTTATAAGTGTCTTCTGTTTAAGTCATTAAAACAAGGTTCACATATTTTGGGTGTGTAAGTTTATCTCTTTTCATCTAAAACAGTCCCCCTGTCCCCCACCACCCCAGGAACTGATTTTTTTTTCCAAGAGATCAGGCCAGTTATCTTGGAAAATATCCCACATTCTGGATTTAACTTGTTCCTCTCTCCCTGTATTTCCTTAAAACTGGAAGTTCAGACTAAAAGATTTTTCCGTTGAACATTTTGGTGAGAGTAGTCAAGATGGTATGTACTTCATATTGAATCATTTTTTTGTTTTTTATTAACATATAATGTATTATTTGCTTCAGGGGTACAGGTCTGTGATTCATCAGTCTTACACAGTTCATAACACTCACCATAGCACATACCCTCCCCAATGTCCATCACCCAGCCACCCCATATTGAATCACTATTTGTAATGAGAAGTTTGACCATATGGCTATTGGAATCTAGTTTTTGAATAATTTTTAAGGTAAAACCTTGTTATAGTATAAACCTCCTTTGATTAATTAGAAAACACTAATATTTATAAATATACATAACCTGATGGCTTTTTTCTGTCCCCCAAATGGGAGAGCAAATTTTGATTTTGTTGCATGCTTTCTCCTCTAGGACTATTTTCAATAGTGCATAAAGAAGAGACAGGAAATAATAAGCTTTATTTCTGGTTCAGTGATACAGTTTTGTCCTGTATTCCCATTTAGTTTGGTAAAATACTCAAAATAACTTTTCCTTCATTATGTATATACCTATTACATAAAGCAGTGGTGGAGCTTAATATCCTTGTGTTTAGAATAAGACTGGTCTTTTTGGTATCACTAATTTGAAAAGTAGATGTGTCTGCAGCTTTTAAGGTTGATGTTTTTGTTGTTTAAAACCTATTACTTCTTTTAAATCTGATCCCTCTTTGAAGAGGGGAGATCATAACATGGTCTCTGAGTTGAAATTTGTAACAGTATGATAAATTAGCTTTTTAGATAATTCTTTTTTTTTTCTTAAAGATTTTATTTATTTATTTGACAGACAGATATCACAAGTAGGCAGAGAGGCAGGCAGAGAGAGGGGGAAGCAGGCTCCCTACTGAGCAGAGAGCTTGATGCAGGGCTCCATCCCAGACCTGAGATCATGACCTGAGCCGATGGCAGAGGCTTTAATCTACTGAGCCACCCAGGCACCCCTAAATTAGCTTCTTTTTTTTTTTTTTTAAGATTTTATTTATTTATTTGACAGACAGAGATCACAAGTAGGCAGAGAGGCAGGCAGAGAAAGAGGAGGGGAAACAGACTCCCTGCTGAGCAGAGAGTCCGATGCCTGACTCTATCCCAGCACCCTGGGATCATGAACTGAGCAGAAGGCAGAGGCTTTAACTCACTGAGCCACTCAGGCACCCCCTAAATTAGCTTTTTAAAAGAAGACAGTAATGGGATGCCTGGGTGGCTCAGTTGGTTAACCATTTGCCTTCAGCTTAGGTCATGATCCCAGGGTTCTGGGATTGAATCCATCATCAGGTTCCTGCTCACAGGGAGCCTGCTTTTCTCTCTGCCTGCCACTCCCCCTGCTTTTGCTCTCTCTGGCTCTCTTTCTCTGACAAATAAATAAATAAGATCTTTTAAAAAAAGAAGACCGTAATATATACTTTAGAAGTTCATTGCACAGAAACATTTTTTAAAATAGTAAACATTTAAAATGGAATGTGTTGATTAAGGGGTACAAATAATCTTTTCAGCAATTAAATTTTTTATGTTAAATGAACAAATTGACAATCAGATTTTACATAAATGGTGATTTCAAACAGCCATTAAACTTACTTAGCCCTCTCTTGTTGGATGTTTAGGTTTCTAGGTTGTTCCATAAGGAATATGTCTTTCAGTATTAAAAAATATATAGAGAATGGAAGCCCATTGCATAAAAGCTGTTCAGTCTTCTGTCCTACTCTCTTCCCCAGTCTTGGGCCTACTTCCTTAAAGCAACTATTTTGACCTTTTTCTTTGTAGTTGGTGGTTTTGTTTTATTGAGATATGGTTGACACGTAACATATTCATTTCATATTCTTTTGTTTAATGCATATACCCATCGTGCTTATTGCTGTTTCTTGATTGATTGGCTTTAGCTATTACCACCAATTTGTGCTTGATTAAAGAAGATTTAATTCACTTGTCCCACCTCCACTCTTCCCTTTCCTACAACAGAGTTGTACAATCTTACCACAATCTAAATTTAGACCATTTTCACCACCCCTGCACCTTCCCCCACTAAAAACAAACATACAAACAAACTCATTAGCTGTTACCATTATACCCTTACCCCAGATTCTGGCAACTAATCTACTTTCTGTCTGTGAATTTGCCTATTCTGAACATTTCATGTAAAGGAAATAATATAATATGTGGTTTTTTGTGGCTGACCTCTTTCACCTACTATAATGTTTTTAAGGTTCATTCATGTTGCAAGTTATTTCCTTTTTATGGCTGAATAGTATTCCATCATGTGGATATACGATCTTTTATTTATCCACTCATCAGTGGGTGGACATTTGGGTTGTTTCCACTTTTAGACTATTATAATTAATGCTGTTGTGAACCATGGTGTATGGTTTTGTGTGTGGGCACATGTTTTCATTTCTCTTGGATATAGACCTTGAAGTAGAATTATTAGATCAAATGGCAACTCTAATATTTAACATTTTGAGAAACTGACAAACTTTTTTTCCAAAGTGTTTGTATTATTTTGCACTTCCATGAGTAATATAGTATTCCAGTTTCTCCAAATGCTCACCAACACTTGTTATTTCTTGTCTTTTTGATAATAGCCTTCCTAGCAGGTGTGAGGTAGTATCTCATTACGGTTTTGATTTGTATTTTCCTGATGTTGAGCGTCTTTTCCTGTACCTGTTGGCTATCGGTAACATATTTGTTTGGGAAAATTCCTGTTCAGATCTTCTTTGGGAAAATGCCTGTTCAGATCTTCTGTGCCCATTTTTAAAAGGAATTTTGTCTTCTCCGTATTGAGTCTTATGAATTCTTTAGTATTTGGGATATATTAGCCCCTTATCACATAAATGATTTCAAATTTTCCCTCCCATTCTATAGCTTACCTTTGATTTTCCTTCTCTCTGTAGTAGCTTTTTAGTGTATGATGTAGTCCCACTTATTTATTTTTAAAAAGCTTTTGTATTTGCTTTGGGTGTCAAATTCAAAAAATTATCAAGACCTTTGTCCAGGAGTTTACCACCTATGTTTTCTTTTAGGAGTTTCGTTGTTTCCGGTCTTAATGTTTAAGTGTTTAAGTGTGTATGGTGTAAGATGGTCCAGTTTCATTCTTATGCCTATGGCTGGTCCAGTTTTCCCAGCACTATTTCTGGAAGAGACTGTCCTTTCCCTGTTGTATATTCATGGCTCCTTTGCCATAAATTAATTGACCATAGATGTGTGGATTTATTTCTGTGTTCTCTATTTTGTTCTATTGATCTTTGTGTCTTTTTATGATTGTACCATAGAGGGTTTTGTTTTTGTTTTGAGAAAGAGAACGATAGCGAGCAGGGGGAACAGAGGAAGAAGGAGAGAGAATTTTTTTTTAAGATTTTATTTATTCATTTGACAGAGAGACACAGTGAGAGAGGGAACACAAGCAGGGGAAGTGGGAGAGGGAGAAGAAGCAGGCTCCCCACTGAGCAGGGAGCTTGAAGTGGGACTCAATCCCAGGATCCTGGGTTCATGACCTGAGCCAAAGGCAGATGCTTAATGACTGAGCCTCCCAGGCGCCCCAAGGAGAGAGAATCTTACGCAGGCTCCACACTCAGTGCAGAGCCCAGTATGGGACTCAGTCTCACAACCCTGAGATGATGAGCTAAAATCAAGAGTTGGACGCTTAACTGAGTCACCCAGGCATCCCTAGTTAACATACTGTTTTAACTACTATAGCTCAAGATTCTTTGGTTATTTAGATTTTCTTTATGGTTCCACACAATTTGTACGGTTATTTGTTCTATTTCTTTGAAAAATGCTTTTGGAATTCTCGTGGGAATTACAGTGAATGTGCAGATTGCTGTAGGTAGTATGGACATTTTAATACTGATTCTTCCAGTCCATGAACATGGACTGTCTTCCATCTACTTGTCTGGGGTTTTTTTGTTTGTTTTTTTCCATTAGTGTTTTATAGTTTTCAGTACACAGGCATTTCACTGCTTGGTTTATTCCTAGGCATTTTATTCTTTTTTTTTTAAATATTTTATTATTTATTCATCAGAGAGAGAGGCACAGAGATAGAGGGAACACAAGCAGGGGGAGTGAGAGAGGGAGAAGCAGGCTTCCCGCTGAGCAAGCAGCCCTATGTGGGGCTCGATCCCAGGACTCTGGGATCATGACCTGAGCTGAAGGCAGACGCTTAACGACTGAGCCACCCAGGTACCCCCATTTTATTCTTTTTGATATAGTTGTAAATGGTATTATTTTCTTAATTTCTCTTTCTGATAGTTCATTATTAGTATATATAAACACAACCAGTTTTTGTGTGTTGATTCTGTATTCTGCTACTGAACTGAATTTATTAGTTCTAACAGTTTTTTGGTGGAATCTTTAGGTTTTTCTATATATAATATCATGGCATCTGCAAACAGTGACAGTTTCACTTACTCCTTTCCAATTTGGATGGCTTTTTATTTTTTCTTACCTAATTACTCTGGCTAAGACATCCAGTAGTCTGTTGAATACAGTGTCTGCTGTGGGCTGTGTCATATATGGCTTTTATTATGTTAAGGAATTTTCTCTTTATACCTACTTTTCTGAGAGTTTGTATCATAAGTGGGTGTTAAATTTTGTTAAATCTTTTCCTTTATCAAGGTGATTATAAGTTTTTTATCCTTCATTTTGTTAATGTGTATCGTGTTGACTGATTTGTGAATGTTGAACCATCCTTGCATTCCCAGAATAAGTCCTACTTGATTGTAGGAACAGTCCTTTAATGTATTGTTGAATTTTGTTTGCTAATATTTTGTGAGGATTTTTGCATTTATGTTTATTGGGGATACTAGCCTGTAATTTTCCTTTCTTAAGGTATCCTTGTCTGGTTTTGTTATCAGGGTAAGTCTGGCCTCATAAAATGGATTCACAGGAGTTCCCTCCTCTTCTGTTTTGTGGAGGAATTTGAGAAGAGTTGGTATTGTTCTTTGACTTTTTGGTAGAATCCACCAGTGGACCTGTTTGTTTTTGTTTGTTGGGAGATTTTTGATTACTGATTCAGTCTCCTTACTAGCTATTGGTTTGTTCAGGTTTTCTATTTTCTTCATAATTCAGTATTGGTAGGTTGTATGTTTCTAGCAATTTATCAGTTTCTTCTAGGTTGTCCAGTTTATTAGCATATAGTTGTTCATAGTACTCTCTTACGATCTTTTATATTTTTATAGCACAGTTGTAACATCTCTTTCATTTTTTATTTGAGTTATCTTTCTTTTTTTCTCAGTCTAGTTAAAGGCTTGTCAGCTTTTGTCATTGATCTTCTCTATTGTCTTTTTAGTCTATATAATTTCTGCTCTAGTTTTTGTTATTTCCTTCCTTGTACTAACTTTGGGCTTTGTTTTTCTTTTTCTAGTTCCTTGAAGTGTAAAGTTACGTTGTTTGAGACTTTTCTTGTTTCTTAAGGTAGGCATTTATCACTATGGCCTTCCCTCTTAGAAGCACTTTCGCTGCATACATTTTGGCACATTTCAATTTTCATTTGTCTAAAGTTATTTTTTATTTCTCTTCAATTTCTTTCATTCGTTGGTTGTGCAGTAGCATGTTTACTCTATTTTCTTGTAATTTATTTCTGGTTTCATACCATTGTGCTCAGAAAAGATGTTTGATATGATTTCAGGCTTTTAAAGTTTATTAATATTGTTTTGTGAATATATGATCTATTTTGGAGAATGTTGCATGTACACTTGAGAAGAGTGTATATTTTGTTGCCTTTGGGTGGAATGTTCTGTATGTACCATTTCAGTCCATCTGGTCTAATGAGTCATTTAAGGCCATAGTTACCTTATTGATTTTCTGTCTAAATGATTTGTCCATTGATGTAAGTGGGATATTAAAATTTCCTATTGGTTTATTTCCTCCACTGAAGTCTGTTAATACATTTAGGTACTCCTATGGTAGGTACATAAATATTTACAAATGTTATTTCCCCTTGTTGGATTGACCCCTTTATTTACAATGCCATCTTTTCTTTTATAATAGTCTTTGTTTTTAAGTCCGTTTTAAGTCTGTATCCTGTAAAAGGATACCTACTCCAGCTTTCTTTTGGTTTCTGTTTGCATGGAATACCTTTCCATACTTTCACTTTAGTCTCTGTTGTGTCCTTATATCTGAAGTGAGTCTTTTGTAGGCCACATATAGATGGGTCTCATCTTTTTTATCCCTTTAGCCATTCTGTGTCATTTTATTGGAGCATTTCCTCCATTTACATTTAAATTTATTATTGATAGGTATGTACTTATTGTTAATTATTTACTGACTGTTTTGTAGTTTCTGTCTGTTCTTTTCTTGCTGTCTTCCTTTGTGATTTGATGACTTTCTTTAGTGGTATAATTATGTATTCTTTTCTCCTTACCTTTTGTGTATTCACTATAGATTTTTGTTTTGTGGTTACCATGAGACTTACATATAACAATTTATATCTAATAATCTATTTTAAATTACTGGCAACTTAAGTTTGAGCCCATTCTACAGCTTAACATTTTTACTCTCCCCCATGTTTTGTTTTTGATGTCACATTTTATTGTGTATCCCTTAATTAATCAATGTAATCATAGTTATTTTTACTGCTTTTGTCTTTTAACCTCCATCTAGCTTTATAGGTGATTAATCCATTTCTTTTACAATATATTTACCTTTCCAGTGAGATACAATCTTTCATATGACTTTTTGTTGCTAATTAGTGCCTTTTATTTTCAGCTTAAAGAAGTCCCTTTAACATTTCTTGTAAGGCTGGTTTAATAATGATGAACTGGAAAGCTCTATCTTTCCTTCAGTATTGAATGATAACTGCTGGGTAGGGTACTCTTGGCTGGAAGTTTTTTTGTTTTGTTTTTTATTTCAGTACTTTCTGTATATTGTGCTATTCCTTTCTAGCCTGTAGGGTTTCTGCTGAACAGTCTGCTTATAGTTTTATGAGGCTTCCTTTGCACATAATGAGTTATTTTTCTTCTTCTGTTCTTAATTTTTCCTTGTCTTTAACTTTTGAGATTTTTAAAAAAATAGATATTTTATTTGAGAGAGAGTGTGAGAGAGAGACCATGAAAAAGGGAGCACAAGCTGTGTGAGGAGCAGAGGGAGAAGTAGACTCCCCACTGAGCAGAGAGCCTGACATGGGGCTTGATCCCAGGACGCTGGGATCATGACCTGAGCTGAAGACAAATGGTTAACTGACTTGAGCCACCCAGGTGCCCCAAGTTTTGAGATTTTAGTTATGTGTCTTGGTGTGGCTGTCTTTGGATTCATCTTATTTAGAAGTCTTTGGGCTTCCTAGATCTGGATGTCTGTTTCTTCCCTCAGGTTAGAGAAGTTTTCACCCCTTGTTTTTTCAAACAAGATATCTGCCTTTTTCTCTCTCTTTCCAACTTCTGGGACCCCTCTAATGCAAATGTTAGTCCATTTGATGTTGTCCCACAAGCCCCTTAGTCTGTCTTCACTTTTTTCTTTTTCCTTCTCTCTTTCATTGTCTTAACCTTTGAGTTGATTGATCCTTCCTTCTGCTTCATCTAGTCTGCCTGTTGGATCTAGTGTATTTTTCAGTTCAGTTATTGTACTCTTCAGCTCTGGGACTTCTGTTGGGTACTTTTTAGTATTTCTTGTCTCTGTTAAAGTTCTCAATGTGTTCATCCATTTTTCTCCCAAGGTTGGTGAACATCTGTATGACCATTGTTTTGAACTTATCTCTGTTGTTAAGGTCTATTTTTCTGAGGGTTTATCTTGTTCTTTCGTTTGGAACATATTCCTCTATTTCATCATTTTGCTTGGTTCTTTGTTGGTTGGTTGGAAACAACCACCTCTCCAAGTCTTGAAGGAGTGGCCTAGTGTAGGATAAGAACCTTGTTGTTTAACCCTGCCCCAACTTCTTGTTGTCTTTCAAACATTTGTCCAAGCAGCCTATTATATTTTTAATAGATCCTAGTAGTTGAGAGTATGCTAAACAATTTTTAATAGCTCCAGTAGTTGAGGATAACCCTGAGGGGAGGATTTAAGCACCTAGAATCAGACTCTTTGGAAACCAGACGCTTGGGCGGCAGCTTTTAAGTGTGTGCACATGTATAATGTATATATTCCTGTAGGACCACAGGCATAATAAGTCTCAGTGGCCAGACAATTTGACAGTGTCCCCTGGGCAGCAGTTGCAAAAATCAGGCCTCCAGATGAGTGTATAATCTCTTTTCTGGGAGATACTGGTGACCTGGAACATGGCAGAAGAGTTTTAAGAGGTGCCCACCACTGTATTCCTAGAGAGCAGCTTCATAGTCTATTAAATGTGTGCCAGACCTGAAGCCCACCCCTCAGACTGAAGCTCCTGGACAAGCCAACAGGCCTTCACAGAAAGACTGGGGGTTGTGCCTTGATATGCAGTCTACACAGTGCCCTGGAGGTAGCTTCCTGCCAGGACCCATCTCTTTGATTGCCACAGTCCCATGGGTTGCAAGCCCCACTGGCCACCAGAACCCAGAGGACAGCAGCTTCAAAAACAAAGGCACCAACTGCATGCAGAATTTCCCTCTAGGAAGCCAGTGCTCCAGAGCATGGCAGGAGAGTGCAAAAGTGGTGCCCATCCTCTGAAGTCTCTGGAAAGGACTATAGTCAGCCCCTAGACTCATCTTTAATTATGTTGATTTTGAAAGTAGAAAATCGGTAATCTGTTAATAACTTACATTACTTTAACTATTATATCTGTAATTATATTTACTTTATTGTTTGGCTTTTGGTGGTTTTCTGGAATTTTTAATATTTTTCCCCTTTGTGTCATTTTCTTTTACCATGTATCTCCAATATCTTGAGTATACTTTCTTGTCTGTGTGTTTTCCCTGAGACCTCCCTCTTAGAGCCCTCCAGCCTCTCAGTGTAGAGTAATCTCAGAGTAAATGCATTTTAGGGTTTTTTTAATTATTATTACAGTATAGTTAACATACACAGTGTATCATTAGTTTCAAGTATACAATATAGTGATTCAGCAATTCCATACATGACCCATTGTTCATCACAAGTGCACTCCTTAGTTGCCATAGGTTTTCTTCACAATTGTTCTCTTGGAACTTTTTTTTTCTATCACCTGTTTTGGATTCACTGTTTATTTGGATCTCATGTCTTCTTTCTTTAACCTTTTGTTTCCTGTCCTCAAGGAACTTCTTTAGAAAAGATGAATGATAGATAAGTTCTATATTCTTCTTTATTTAAAAGATTCTGCCCTCAAATATATTCAGAGCTACATTGGGTAAAACAAAAAAGTTATTTTCCTCAGAATTTAGAAGTCATTGCTTCATTGTCTTTTCGTATGCTGGATTTCTAATGAGACATTTGATGCCAGTGTGATTATTGTTCTTTTAAACCTTTTCCCCCCCAGAAGCTGTTAGGACCTTAATACTGGATTCTGAAATTTCCCTAATAATATATCTATATGTCGGCAAAAGTAATCCTGTTTAGCACCGCAAGGGGCTGCTTAGATTTTTTTTTTTTTAAAGAATTTATTTATTTGTCAGAAAGAGAGAGAGAGCACACAAGCAGGCAGAGAGGCAGGCAGAGGCTGAGAGAGAAGCAGGCTCCCTGCCGAGCGAGGAGCCTGATGCGGGACTCGATCCCAGGATGCTGGGATCATGACCTGAGCTAAAGGCAGGGGCTTAACCCACTGAGCCACCCAGGCATCCCACGGCTGTTTAGATTTAAATGGAGATTCCATTTAATCCCCAGACATTTCTTGTATTCCTTTAATAATATCCTCCCATCCAAACAGAAATCTCTTTATTTTGCCACTCCCATTATTCAGATGCTGGACTCCTTAATTGATTGTCTCTGACCTCTTTTTGGTGCATCTACCATCTCCATAGGTGATTTTCCTCCCCACATTTAGAAGACTGGTTATATTCCAAAGCTTCTTTCCCACATTCCCCACATTTCCCACATATTACTTATCTTTTAGAGGACCTTATTCCATTTGGATATTAAATCTCTCTATTCATATAAATTATGGTTGACCCTTGAAAAACAAAGGGGCTTGAGATGCCAGCCCCAACAAAGTGAAAAAATCCATATATGTTTTGACTGCCCAAAAATTCAACTACTAAAAGCTTACTGAAGCCTCACCTTGCTGGAACATAGTTCATTAACACATATTTTGTATATTGTATGTCTTATATACTATATTCTTTTAATAAAGTAAGTTAGAGAAAAGAAAATATTACTAAGAAAACCAAAAGAAAGAGAAAGTACATTTACAGAACTATACTGTATCATAAAAAGTTTTGCATATAAGTAGTCCCATGTAGTTCAAACCCATGTTGTTCAAGGGTCAAGTGTAGTTTTATTTATTTATTCAAAAAAAATTTTTAAGAGTTCTATTTAGTTGAGAAAAAAAGAGAATGAGCAGGGAGGAGGGGCAGAGGGAAAGGGAGAGAGGGAGAGAAGCAGACTCCTGCTGAGCAGGGAGCCCGACATGGGGCTCGACCCCAGGACCTGGAGATCATGACCTGAGCTGAAGGCAGACGCTTAACCAACTGAGCCACCCATGCACACCCAACTGTAGTTTTAAAAATTGTGATCTTCCTGGGGCATCTGGGTAGCTCAGTTGTTGGGTCCCTGGCTCTTGGTTTCAGCTCAGGTCATGATCTCAGAGTTCTGAGATCAAACCCTTTGTTGATTTCCCAGCTCAACAAAGTCTGCTTCCCCTCGTTCTCCCTCTGTCTCTCCCTAATCTCAACCCCCTGCTCATGCATTGTGCTCTTGCATGCTCGCTCTCTCTGAATGAATGAATGAATGAATGAATGAAAACCTTTTTTTTTTTTTAATGAGTTCTTCCTGAAAGCACTTCTTTCAGATCAGTTTTCCAATTGTTTATCTTGGTCTCTGTCTTTAGGGGTTGGAGGCTTTCCTCAAATGTTTGCTAATACTTGGTCAGCTTTTCATTTTATGAGATGAGCCATTAGAGAACTGATTGAAAGCCTTGTGTCCATAGCAAGGATTTTTCTTTAAGATGAATAAGTAGAGAGTCATCCATGGTTCTGGGCACCAGAATCTGGAAAACTTTTCTCTGGAGTACCAGCATCCACACTGACAGCCTTTGTTATTCCATTTGTGTTCATTTTCTAGCCCTACAGGGTAAATGCCAGATTACCTACTGTGCTGTATTAGGGTGTCAAAGTTACTTTACAAACCTTCAGTTAATCTCTTTATTTATCCCTCATCTCATACCAGCATTCCATCATACCTGAATCCATCATTTAATCAGGTATCACAGGTTGGCTATCTCCCTCTACCACTGTAGCTTACCCTACCTTTGTGTTTCTGGGTTGCCAGGACATTGCTCTTTCTGTGTCCTCCATATTGTTTTAGATTTATAACCTTATTCCTTTATTTAGTTTTGTTGGCTTTGAGCAGGAAGATGATATAAATAGTTGTGCAATCCATCATCCTAAAGTGTGTTCCTAGTTTTTGGCTATAATAAATGCTGTGATAACCATTATTATGTCCAAGTCTTTGTCCATATCTTAATTTCTTTCACAAATTTTTAAGGCTGTTGAAATTTTAAAATAGGGGTGGCTAAGTCGTTGGGCATCTACCTTTTTGGCTCAGGGCATAGTACCAGGTCCCGGGATGGAGCCTTGCATCAGGCTCCCTGCTTGGCAGGGAGCCTGCTTCTCCCTCTCCCACTCCCCCTGCTTGTGTTCCCTTTCTTGCTGTCTCTCTCTCTGTCAAGTAAATAAATAAAATCTTTTTTAAAAAATAAAAATAGTAAATCTTTTTTTAAGATTTTATTTATTTATTTGACAGAGAGAGAGAGAGAGAGATCACAGGTAGGCAGAGAGGCAGGCAGAGAGAGAGGGGGGGAAGCAGGCTCCCTGCTGAGCAGAGAGCCCAATATGGGGCTCCATCCCAGGACCCTGAGATCATGACCTGAGCTGAAGGCAGAGGCTTAACCCACTAAGCCACCCAGGTGCCCCTAAAAATAATAAATCTTAAAATAATTGCAGGTTTGCAGGAAGTTGCAAAGATAATATAAGGAGGTTCTAGTTTCCCCCAATAGTTGCTTATGTAACTATATCAAAACTAGGAAGTTGACATTGGTATAAAGTGATATAAAGATATAATTTTATCTTAATTTATAGGGTAAGTATTTAGAAGTGAAATAATTTAAAATTGTTGTGATTATTGCCTAATGTTTATGTATGTGTCTTATTTAGAATGCTTCTTGTTAAAAGTACCCAAATTCAGACTCACTTAGGCTATATCCAGAGGGATTAATAGGTAGGGAGTTGTCTGTAAATCCTGGAGATTTCAGTGCCTATTTTCCTCCACCCTTAGCCAATAAATACCTTTGGTATATTTTTCTTTATTTTTACTTCATTCTCAGAATTCTCTCCCTACTTGGCAGTAGTAAACATACTGGACAACTCCTTGGTCCTTAGTGCTTAAGATTTCAGAAATAGAGCTCCCAGCAGCCATCATTTCCCCCTCAAAAGGATCCTAGATCTTGCTTGGATCATGTGTCCACCCCTGTAGAGAGAGAGGGTGGGTAGGGCCATATGATTGCAGCCTTGGCAATTGTAGAAGGTCATTTCCTAAAAGGAAATGATGCTGGTAGAAGATGAAGCAGAATATGAAAGTGGCAGTCCTATCCTTGCGTTCTTACCAACCTAACAATGAGTTGTATCTTTTTAAAATTGTATCTATTTTTTAAATGATGTGAATAGTTCATGAGTAACAATTTTTGTTTTATAATTGGTGTATTCATGGTTACAAATTTTTCTCAAGTGAAATTGTCACAGATTTTAACATGTAATATACCAATTTCTAAATACTTTGAAGTTTTATTTAATTTTTTAAAGATTTTATTTATTTATTTGATAGAGAGCAAGCAGGGTGAGGGGCAGAAGGAGAACCAGACTCCCTATTGAGCAGGGAACCCAATGCAGGGCTCAATCCTGGGACTCAGGGATCATGACCTGAGCCAAAGTCAGATGCTTTGCCGACTGAGCCACCCAGGCAGCCCTACTTTGAAATTTTATTTTATTTTTTTTAAGATTTTATTTATTTATTTGACAGAGATAGAGATCACAAGTAGGCAGAGAGGCAGGCAGAGGGGGGGAAGCAGGCTCCCCGCTGAGCAGAGAGCCCGATGCGGGGCTCGATCCCAGGACTCTGGGATCATGACCTGAGCCGAAGGCAGAGGCTCAATCCACCGAGTCACCCAGGCGCCCCCCTACTTTGAAATTTTAAATTTATTTCCTCTTTAAATCAAGATCTAAGATATTTTTATTATATTTTATGGTATGCTCATTTGGGGGATTTTATTTTTGGATGTTTGGGAAGACCAAATATAAAGTTCACATGTAAGTATATCAGCTTAATATGTTATCATACAGTTGGTGCCCATTTGTACTCCTCCTTGATCATATCCCTGTATCGTAGCTCCACTGTAGAATTTGTTGTTTCCCTGAATTTGTTCTTTTTTTTTCTTGTTTTAATCACTTTTTTTCCTCAGCTTTTTTTGAGATACAGTTGACCTATAATATTGCATAAGTTTAAACTGTACAACATAGTTACTTGATACATTTATATTGCAATATTATTGCCATTGTAGCACTAGCTAACATCTGTAATGTCACATGATTATCATTTCTTCTAGTGGTGGAGGCAATTAAGATCTAGTCTCAGGGCACCTGGCTGGCTCAGTCCTAGAGCATGGGAATCTTGATCTCAAGGTCATGAGTTCAAGCCCCATGCTGGTCTAGTTTACTTTTTTTAAAAAAAGAAGCAAAAGCATACTTAAATGTTTTAAATTTTAAAAAAGATCTTGTTTAGAGATGCCTGGGTGGCTCAGTTTGTTAAGCTTCCAGCTCTTGATTTTGACTCAGGTCATGATCTCAGGGTCATGGGATTGAGTCCTGTGTCAGGGTCAACACAGTCTGAGAGTCTCTCCCTCTGCTCCTTGTCCTGCTCATGCACTCTCTCTCAAATAATAAATGGAAAAATCTTTTAAAAAGAAAAAAGATCTAGTCTCTGAGAAAGTTTAATGTTTGGAGGCACCTGGCTGGCTCAGTCAGAGGAACACGCAACTCTCGATCTCAGAGTGATGAGTTCAAGTCACACATTGGCTGTAGATGCTAAATACATAAATAAATAATTTTTTTAGGGAAATTTAATGTGTGTAATACAGTTTTGCTGTCCATAATCACTCTACGATGTATTAGATCTTTACTAGTTGCAGTTCTTTATTCCTTTATATTTTAACTATATATTGGCCATTTTGTGTGTCTTTTAAACTTGGTTAAAGTGATGTATGTATTCTGTATCTTGCTATTTTCACTTCATTTTGTTTGTGCAATTAATTCATGCTGTTTTATGACTGTAATTCATTCATTTTGTTGGATATAATATTTTACTATATCAAAATACCATGACTTACCCATTCTCCTCTTGATGGACATTTAGTTTCCTGCTTAGTGTTATTACAGATGGTGCTGCTGTAAACATAGTCACGTGTGCTGCTTCTGGGGTGTTCATAGCAGTGTGACTCATAATAGTCAAAAAATGGGAACAACTCAAATGCCTATCAGTTGATGAATGGGTAAATGAAATGTGATCTATCCATATAATGGAATATTATTCATAAAAAGTAATGAAGTACTGATACATCCCACAACATGGGTGAACCTAGGAAAACATTATGCTACGTGAAAGAAGTCAGTCATAAAAGACCATATATTGAGTGGTTCCACATGAAATATCCAGAAAAGTCAGATTCATAGACACAGAAAGTAGATTAGTGGTTTCCAGAGTCTAAGGGAAGAGTATAATGGTGAGTTACTGCTAATGGGATTGGGTTTTTTGTGGGAGTGATGAAAATGTTCTAAATTAAGATTGTGGTAATACAACTTTGTGAATACTAAAACCACTGAATTATATGCTTTAGATTGGTGATCTTATAGCATGTGAATTATATCTCCCTAAAGAAGTTAAAAATAATTTCTAGGTCACTGTTTTTCAAACCAACCTTCTAGTAGGTTATAAACCAATTTAGTTGGTTAGTAATAGACTTTGTAAAAAAAAAAAAAAGAGAGAGAGAGAGAGAGTGGGGAGCTCATGTAGCTAATGTTAATATATAGTTCATGAAATGCATAAGTAAAAACTCATAAGTAGCATATTCTTTATGGCAATTATAAATATATAGTATTTGCTCACAAAAGACAATAGTTTTGGCACTTGGGTTTTATTTATTTATTTGGCTGATTAGAGACTGAGGTAAAGGATGCTTAGAAATGAAGATTATACCAGAAATGGAATCTAAGTTGAAAAGATCCTTAGAAATAAGGGGGAATACCCTGACTAATTTGGTTTTTATCTGTTTTTACTCCATGTCAAGTCTTGCTTGGAAATGTAAGAGGAACAAAACAGCCAAACTTTTCCACTACTTTCTGCCTTCCTCACAGATTTTTTGCCTTGGCTTCATTCTGTACCCTTGTCAAGTACATTCCTATTTCTAACAGTACTCCTATTTGGATCAAGTTATCTCTTCTGAAATCATGCTGCTATTAAAATTTGATCCATTGTCCATTTCATTTTCTATGAGATTTTGTAGATACACTAGGTTTAATCTTATATGCTTTGAGAGCTTTAAAGTGCTGGCATAATTTTTTTCTTTTGAACATGAATAGCAAAATTTGAGACCTGAAGTATAGGTATGAAGAATTTCAAAGCACAAACTGAAACTATTTTAGAACTCCCCTTTTTTGTTCTAGGAAGAATGGGTTTTAGTTCCTGATACTAAGCTGAAATTTCTTTCTGTAGCATTTCTGTCGATTCTTTACACTTAACACCCATCGTCAGTGGAAGTTAAAGTGATTCTGAATTCTTTAATCATATCACCATATTATCCTCATTATCTACTAGTAACTGTCTCTGTTTCCTCAAAATTTCTCTTTTCTTTCTGTTTTTGTCTTTTTATGACAGACTTTTTTCAGTTGTCTGATGTTCCTTGATGGACATCATTTACATAAGTATGGCATTAGTAAAACATGGGTAGTTTGAGAAAGCCAAGATGATACAGGATCAGAAGGAAACTTTAATTAGTATCCTTAAGGTAAAAGTGCGTCATTGAAACTAAGCAGGAGTCTGTAAAAAAGGAACATTCAAAAGCAAAAATGGGGCGCCTGGATGGCTCAGTTGGTAGAGCATATGATTCTTACTCTCAGGGTTGTGAGTTAAAGCCTGTGTTGGGCATAGAATTTATCATTTTTTAAAGTGTAAGAAATTAAAAATATGGTAGAAATGTAATAGACAGCACAAGTTGGATAAATCTAAAAAGTAGAACAACAACAGAATCTAAGGAGATAGAAAATTAATATAGTGAGTCAGAGGGTCCAGTGTCTGAAAAAACATATTCCAAAGAAAATAGGCAAAATGAAGAGGATTAAATTTACATTGAAGTACAGGAAATTTTCTAAGAATTAAATGAATCTCTGTCTTGCAAGTAATTACACAGAAAGTACTTAGCAAGCTGGATTTTGAAAAAGCCATTCAGGAAATTTCAGAACATGGGAATTAAAGAGAAAATCCTTAAAAAACACTGAGGGAGAAAAACAAGCCCTGTTTGGAAAACTCAAGAAATCAGAAGGCATTGGTTGGACTTGTCAACAGCAACACTGAAAACTAGAAGGCGACAGAGGATTTACTTTATATACCCAGACCAGCAATCAAGGGTGAGGATAAAATAATAAGAGAGATCTTCAATTTACCTCCCTCCCATGCACTCATTCTCCAGAAGTTACTAAGAAATGTGCACTATGAAAGTGAAGGAGTAGGGGCACCTGGGTGGCTCAGTGGGTTAAAGCCTCTGCCTTCAGCTCAGGTCATGATCTCAGGGTCCTGGGATCGAGCCCCACATCGGGCTCTGTGCTCCGCAGGGAGCTTGCTTCCTCCTCTCTCTCTCTGCCTGCCTCTCTGCCAACTTGTGATCTCTATCTGTCAAATAAATAAATAAAGTCTTAAAATAAAAAGAAAGAAAATGAAGGAGTAAATCACTGTGGGCCTGAAGGGACAAGACATCCACCGCAGAGAGATGACTGAATATCAAGACATTATATATTTGAAATTCATACTTAAATGTAAATTTAGTATATTTTTAAAATGACATTCCAAAGTTAAAAAGTAGGATCCCTCCCCCCTTAAGTAAGCTTTTTCTATTGTTTTTTTTTTTTAAAGATTTTATTCATTTATTTGACAGAAAGATCACGAGTAGGCAGAGAGGTAGGCAGAGAAAGGTGGGAAGCAGGCTCCCCGCTGAGCAGAGAGCCCGATGTGGGGCTCGATCCCAGGACTCTGAGATCATGACCTGAGCTGAAGGCAGAGGCTTAACCCACTGAGCCACCCAGGCACCCTCTCTTGTTTTAGAATAAGAGGATAGTTTCTTCTGTCCCAACACATGTCAGGGTAGAGACTTGTATTTCAAATTGTGACTTGTAATTCATTATTCAATCTTGAATCCTTTAACTGGGAATTCTACTTAAAGCTAAAAAACTCTTCACAAATATATTTGTTTCCAAGAATTTCCAAATCTTTTAAAAATAATTTTTTAATGAATCCCATGATGTTTGTAGAATCCTAATATTTCAGCATTTTTATGTCTGGCTTTCACTATTATATTTCACTGCTTTTCAAAAGTTTCAAGTTATAGTTCTTGATCAAATTGTAATTTTATTTTATTTTTTAATTTTATTTGTATAAGGTGCAAGTTTGAAATTAGAGAATCTGTTTTAGAAATTCATTTTAATCTTAAATTCAGGAATATTCATTCAGATTCATATTTCCACATAGGAAAGTGGGCCAGTTCTTTACTAAGTAAGTTTCCCAAAGACATGTTTTCAATAACAATGAATGCTTTGAATAGTATAGTTTATAGCTACTTTTGTATTCCTGGAAGACCAAAAAGTACCCAGAATTGAGGCAGGTTGGAAAAGTCACCAAAAATCTAAATCTGAATCATTAGTTTGCTTGCCAAGGTATTCCCTATGTCTCAGTAGCCCATATAACTGGTTTTGCTATTAAAAATTTTTTTCTGTTAAACTGTGTCTTTTAAAAATAGTCTAGTGAAACAGAATGGTGAAAAGATAAATAAATTATTGAAAAATAAGGATTAAAATGCCTTTTCCTGCAACTACTAAAAGGAATGTTGTGTACCCTGCTTATTTTGCATGAAACTTTATAAAGCAGGCAACTAAGAGGTGTCAACCTGAATACAAATAAATCCAAGCCTTTCTGCCTCAGAACTTTTCAGTGCACAAAAATTTTAATGGACCTAATTGATGGCATGTAGAGAAAGGAATTAATAAAAATTTTTTATTCATTTTAAGTTGAGAAACCATTTTTACCTATCAGATAAGCTAAGTTTTCCAAGCATGTTAGTATTTAAGTACCAAAAACACATACATGGCAGGGAATCTAACTCAGTTACAACCTCTTTAGAAAAGTCATACTTATATAATAATTCTAAAAGCTGTTCATGGCTACAGGCTGGAAAGAAACAGTTTAAAATATTAATTTGTTCAGAATAGAAGTGTTTTAAAATAAAATAATTGTTTCCCAAACTTTGTATATTTAACATGTTGTTTTTATAAATAGGGAGAATGTTTCTATCCTTCCCTGGTGGTTTAACTTCAGGGAAATAATTCTGAATGCAGAATAAAGATTATCCAAAAATACTCATCAGCTTTATTTTTAGTGGTAAAAAATTAGAAACAAGTTAAATGTCCAACTGAGCAGAATGTGCCAAAGTAAGTGGTGATATGTCTAAGGAAAATATGTAAGATTTAAGAGATGGCATAGGAATGAGGAGAACACTTTAAAATATAATGGGAAAAGCAGGATACCAATTTGTTTATATAGTTATGTGGTTACAGATATATGTTTTCAGAAAAATACTGAAAGAATATATAATAGTTTTATCAGTAATTTGTTTGGATATTGAGTTCAAGTAGTTTTTTCCCTTTGTACTTTTATGTGTTTCCCAGATTTTATTTAATCATGTACTGATTATTTTTTTCTTTCTTTGTTTTCTCTCTCTTTTTTTTTTTTTTAAATTTTCCTGGGGCATCTAGGTGGTCTGTTCAGCGTCCATCTCTTGGTTTTGGCTTAGGTCATGATCTCAGGGTCATGAGATCCAGCCCTTGTGTCAGGCTGAATATGGAGTCTTGAAATTCTCTCTCCTTCTCCTTCTACCCCTCTCACTCATGTGTATTCCCTCTCTCTGTCTCTCTCTCAAATCTTTTTTTAAAAAGGTATTATTTTCCTAACATAAGATAAAGTGAGGGACGCCTGGGTGGCTCAGTTGGTTAAGCAGCTGCCTTCGGCTCAGGTCATGATCCCAGCGTCCTGGGATGAGTCCCGCATCGGGTTCCTTGCTCGGCAGGGAGCCTGCTTCTCTCTCTGCCTCTGCCTGCCTCTCTGCCTGTGCTCACTCTCTCTGACAAATAAATAAATAAAATCTTTTTTAAAAAAATAAGATAAAATGATAGCTAATATTTTCTTAGGTTACCACTAGATAATATTCTGTTTATGTTATCTGTTAAGTAGGGAGGCATTTTGATAATGACATTTTCTTAATGTCCTATTTTATTTTGTCCATGTGGAATGAACATGTTTGTATTATTTCTTAGATCTGAAACTCAGCACCGAGGCTCTGCTCCCCACTCTGAAAGTGATCTACCAGAGCAGGAAGAGGAGATTCTGGGGTCTGATGATGATGAGCAGGAAGATCCCAATGATTATTGTAAAGGTAAGGCTTTTCATAAGGAGATACCAAGTAAGACAGGATTCATGTACATGCAGTATCTCACTTAATTATTTGGTCTATGAGTGTAAGCTGTTTTGATGTTTTCTGCTTCTTGCATCCTTTACTTGAGTATAAGAAATAGTATTTCCTCTCAGTTCCGTTTAATGTATTAAAGCTTGGTTTTATATTAAATCTGTTTTTCCCCTTTTTTTGCCTTAAAAACGATAGTACATATTTACCTTAGAAAATTTCAGAAGTACATTAAAGAAAAAATATAAGCCATCTGTAACACTGTATCACCCAGAAGTAACCAATGTTGAGATTTGGTATATAGACTTTTCAGAAAACCTTTTCATTGCTTTTTTCTCATAGTGATGACTGCTAAGATAAATTAAACTGGAATTATAGATATTTAGTAGCAAGTGATATGAGAATGTATCTAACTATCTGGGAGAACCTGGTTTGTGTTATTCTCAGCAAGCAAAGATGTAAAAATACCTAGATTCCAGCCACTGTTGGCAACCTTTTCAGGCTTTCCTTGATTTTGTTGTGTTACGTTGTTTTAGAAAAACAAACTTTTTTTTTTAAGTTAAGTAAATGGAATTCATTGATCTCCCGCATAAAAATACATCCTGAGACTGCAACTATAAATAGATTTTATATAAACATTTATATGTTTAGGTAAATCTACTAGATTATTGAGGGGCAAGAATATTGTGATACATAACCTTATTTTTGTTTGAGAATGACTTATTTTGGGATGCCTGGGTGGCTCAGTTGGTTAAGTGGCTGCCTTCAGCTCAGGTCATGATCTCAACCCTGGGATCAAGTCCCACATTGAGCTCTTTGCTTAGCGAAAAGTCTGCTTCTCCCTCTGCCTAGTGCTCCCCCTGCTTGTGTACTCTTATCTCTCTCTCTCACACACAAATAAATAAAACCTTAAAAAAAAAAAAGAATGATTTATTGTTTTAAGTAACATGGTTGTTCAACAACTTGCTTACTCTAAATCATTAATCTTATTTTCTAAGATTTTTTTTAAAGATTTGCTTATTTTTTAAAATGAAGATTTATTTTTTTAGAGACAGAGCATAAGTGTGTGTGCACGCAGGAGGTGGGGCTAGAGCAGAGGGAGTGGGAGAGAGACTCTCCAGGAGATTTGCTGCGGAGTGCAGAGCCCAATGCAGGGCTCTACCTCACATCTCACAACCCCGAGATCATGACTGAGCCAAAATCAAGAGTTGGGTGCTTAACCAACTGGGCCACACAGGCGCTCCTAAGAATTTTTTTCATAACATGAGTTCAGTAATACTGTGTGGCTGACTTAAAATTTTTTTCTGTTCAATTGATTATGTAGAAGAAACCATTTTTATTTGATAAATGGTGTATAGATGTTGGAAAATGGAATGTGAGATATCTTTTTTTACCACTTAAGTGACAATGTTTCTTTCTTATTGTTTCTTCCAGGAGGTTATCATCTTGTGAAAATTGGAGATCTATTCAATGGGAGATATCATGTGATCAGAAAGTTGGGCTGGGGACACTTTTCAACAGTGTGGTTATCATGGGATATTCAGTAAGTTGTAATGGTCCTGCAAAAGAATTAGGTGATGCGTAAGAGTTTTCAACTGAATTTCCAGAGATGATCCAGCCTTCAGTCTATCTCTAGATGAATTTCTTGATCAGAATTTTGTTGTTGATAATCTTTATGTTCTTGGGCAAATTTATCTTTCTTCTGGGGAAGAAGAGCCTTGGAGACAAAAGATTGATTCGATTAGTATCCATAAGGCACTTGGAACTCGGAAATTCAAAACATTACAAATATTCAATGAAAGTATGGTATGTAAATTCTTTAGGGTGTTTTTGTTTGTTTACTGGAGTAGTTTTTAAATGATGTCCTATACCAACCTATGTGAAGTACTCCTTCTGGCTTTTTCTAGGAAAGTATTAAAGCTTTTAACCTTTTAGCTTTTGACATGCAGATATACAGGACACTTCTGTTTTGATGTGGTTGTCCCCCATATTTACTACCATTTCATAATTTTATTTGGATTCAGAGAAGCATTCAGAAAGTAGACTTTAGCTTGGAGAAATATGTGCTGACCAAGATTACCTGAGAACAGATTTTCTTCCTTCTATAAATGAAATCTGGCCAATTAGTACCATTAACAGTTATAAGTGAAATAGCCTATGTTTAAGTACAGGAAAACATGAAATCAGTATTTGTACTTTTGTCACTGCCTCCCAGTTACAGGTAAATTTTACCTTCCTAAAGTGAGGATAGGGCATTAGGTCTTAACTGCCTGTGTTTGTTTCTTAGGGGGAAGAAGTTTGTGGCAATGAAAGTAGTTAAAAGTGCTGAACATTATACTGAAACAGCACTAGATGAAATCCGGTTGCTGAAATCAGTGAGTATTAGATCACATGTGTGAACCGCAAAGCATCATAAACAAAGTTTGGCTGAATCAAGACACACCAAATGTAGACTCTTTAGCATGACTAATTTTTATTGTAAAGTTACCATATCCTTAAAGAGGTACAGGAAGATGACAATATTTATAAATTCTGTGCTTGTGGTAGGGGAAGTGGTGGATTCCCATCAAAAGCATTTAAAAAAAAAAAAAAACCTTTCAAGGGGTTCCTGGGTGGCTCAGTTGGTTAAAGCCTCTTCCTTCGCTCCAGTCATGATCCCAGGGTCCTGGGATTGAGTCCCACTTTGGGCTCTCTGCTTGGCAAGGAGCTTGTTTCCTCCTCTCTCTTTCTCTCTCTCTCTCTCTCTCTTTCTGCCTGCCTCTCTGCCTACTTGTGATCTCTGTCTGTCAAATTAAATAAAATCTTTAAAAAAAAAAAAAACCTTTCAAATAAATGAAAATATTTATGGAGCATGTTTTATATACCAGAAAGCACAAAAAATGTTTTACTTTCCTACTGTAGTTTAAAGTTGTCTGACAATAGCCAGAAATATCCAGATGCCCATCAACAAATGACTGGATAAAGAAAATGTGATATTGAGTGTGTGTGTGAGAGAGAGAGAGAGTGAGAGAGTGCTGGAATATTACTTGGGCATCAAAAAGAATGAAATCTTGCCATTTGCAATGACATGGATGGAGCTAGAGGGTATTAGGCTCAGCGAAATAGGTCAGTCAGAGAAAGACAAATATATGATTTCACTCATGTGGAATTTAAGAAACAAAACAGATGGGCATAGGGGAAGGGAAAGACAAAATAAGATAAAAACAGAGAGGAAGACAAACCATAAGAGACTCTTAACTATAGGAAACACACTGAGGGTTGCTGGAGGGGTGGTGGGTGGGGGAATGGGATAACTATGAGAGATGGGCGTTAAGGAAGGCACCTGTAATGAGCACTGACTGTTATAAGCAACTAATGAATCACTTCTTCTGAAACTAATAAAAAAAGTAAAGTTGTGTGAATAAGTATATAATATCTATTTTATACTTTAAAATATAAAAATATATAAAATAAGCACTGTTTATTAATTCCTTTTATATATCTGAAAACTTAGGTAAATAATAGAAAACTTATTTGTAATTTTGTTAAAAATTAGGAATTTATGGTAGAAGGAGCTTAAACTCATAGTTAGAAAACCTGGACTTTAAGACCAGCCCTAGTCCAGTATATCCTCCAGCTCATCACATCATTTCTTCTGAGCCCTTGAATTTTCATTTGTAAAGTGAGGATGTTAGACCAGGAGAGCTCTAAGAAAGTAATTTTCAGAGTGCCAATCTGACAAGCTAGGAGCCTGTGCCCAAAAGTTAAATCGATACTGCTTGCTTCCTTGATTGGGAAGGTTTTTTATGGGAGGGAGTAAAGTTCAGCTGAGTAAACAGTGTGAGGAATGTTGGTGCAGTGGTTGTTTTGCATCTTGTGAAAGCTCTTTATTTCCTCATGGCCTGGTAACCAGCATTAATTTAAGAGTCACACTTTTAGTAGAAAAATGGTTGAATTAGAGCAATAGTCTTTGCCAGTTGCATTTCCTTTTGTGCACTGTTTATTTCTTTGCCTCTTTGAGCTATTAAAATTTTAGTATGTTTTTCTCATAATTTGTGTGATCTCTTTCTTGGGAGTAATTATTCCTTTGTTACATGTGCTACAGGTATTCCCTCCCTCCCCCACTAATTGGCTTATTTCCATGCTTTCCCTTTTGCTAAATACTGTCTCTTTCCCACTATAGGTTCGTAATTCAGACCCTAATGATCCAAATAGAGAAATGGTTGTTCAACTACTAGATGACTTTAAAATATCAGGAGTTAATGGAACACGTATCCTTTTAAGAAATGTTTGAAAATAAATCACGAAATAACCTTATCTCTGGGAAAGGAAACCAGATTTATATAAATAGCATTCATCTCTTTTCTCAAGGCAAAGTATAATCAAACTACTTTGGGTTATTGTAAACTTCTGAGCACAGATGTGAATAGTGTTTATATGTTGTGACTTGTCAGGGTATTGCTTAGGCTTTTTCCCCTTTCCAGGCAAATTAAACCAAAGTCAAAAGAAAAACTTTTTTTTTTTTAATTAGCCTTGTATTAGTAAAGGTTCTTAATGGGAGTAATTTTTCATGATAAATACTGGAAAAAGAAAAATTTAACACATTGTATTATCTACTGGCCTTCAGCGTTGGTGAGGGGGTGCATATAGGTTATGCTTAGAACCTAAACAGGTGTGATTGCATTCTGTCATATGAAAAAACTGACTTGTTTAATGTTTTTATCTGGATTTTTAGAATTTCTTGAAGGAATCTTAGCTGATTTTTTTCATAAGTTAATATCACAGTGACATGTTGTGAGCTGATTAAGAGGTTATTGCAACAGCCATGCTTACGAAGGCTCATCAGACTTTTCAGAATAAGAGATGAAGTAGAATCTCACTTGGATTGGAGAGTCTAAAACCACCTTGTTCATAAACTATTTTAAAATGTTAAAAGAGGGGCGCCTGGGTGGCTCAGTGGGTTAAAGCCTCTGCCTTTGGCTCAGGTCATGATCCCAGGGTCCTGGGATCGAGCCCCGCATCAGGCTCTCTGCTTGGCGGACCCTGCCTACCTTTCTCTCTGTGCCTGCCTCTCTGCGTACTTGTGATTTCTGTCAAATAAAATCTTTAAAAAAAAAAAATGTTAAAAGAAAGACATTTCATCTCTCATTCTACTTTTTCTGCATATTTAGCTTCTCTTAACGTACACTGTTAATTCCCAGTTATGTCTTTTTAAGGAGGTGGGCTACATATGGTTCTGGAATCATGTGGACTATGGTAAGAGATTTGAATGGAGAAATGAGAGAGAACAGGTGATAATGTGAAAAGATTTTATCTGTCATTCTAAATTTAGTTGTTATTTCCTTGAAGAAGTACAAATCACATATCCCTGATGTCTGAAGAAAAGTGCTTCAAGAATCATCCACTTTAAAGCAGAGTCTTATGACTGTTGTGATCACTCTGTAGATGGCTTACTCAGTATGTACATAATAAGGCTAACCAAGATACAAAAACATACATAGGATGCCATTAGATTCTGTTTCCCTGTTGTTTGATCTTGTAATGATTGTCATGCCAACTCTCTCTCTGCTATTTTGGGAAAGCTACAACTAAAACTAGAAATACTCTAAATAGTCTCCTCAATAATGCTTGAGTGTCTTGATTTACTCTAATGAAGAAGGGTGTTCTTTTTGTTGGTTTGTTTTTTAAACCATTGAAATCTTAGTGGGTTTGAATTTTAAGTTCCAAGATATTTTCCAAATATTACCAGGTAGTTTCTCTGTAGTTTTATCCACTGAGTCCCTCTTTGTCCTGAGCCCATTTCTCCTCTGCTCTTTCTACTTGTCTCCCATCTGTCTTTGCTCCTGCATTATTTGCTGCTACTAGAGATTGAAAAAGGTGAAAGAGCACTGTGTTAAGGATTAGTGGGTTATCCCATTCTCTTCTCACAAGATAAGCATGTCTGCATGGAACCATATATCTGAATTTTTCTTTGTATCTGAGCATTTCCAGAGCACTGTCCTTCTCATACTGAAATATAAGGGGCCCTGAACTAAGAGGGAGCACAAGCAGGGGGAACAGCAGGCAGAGGGGGAGGCAGGCTCCCCACTCAGCAGGGAGCCTGGTGTGGGGCTTAGTCCCAGGACCCTGAGATCATGACCTGAGCCAAAGGCAGAGGCTTAATCCACTGAGCCACCCAGGCGCCCCTCTTAAGCTATTAAATGTTCAGTCATTTTTGTATCACTGCGTAGAGATTAAAAATCCTATTGTTGGGGCGCGTCTCAACAAATCAAAGCTTGAAACTAGGAGCATAATAGAATAACTTAAAATTTCTACTTTCTGGGCTTTTTTTAAAGCAATCTACATTTTAAAAAGTCCTGTTTTGTTATATTTCATGTATACAAAAGTAGAATAGTTAATCTCCACAGACTCATTATGCATTTTAAGATCTTGTTTAATCTTTTGTCTCTGCTCCTGCTAATTTTGTGGCCAATATTAGATATATTACTTCACCCATAATTATTTTAGAATGCATCTCCAAAAGACAAGGACTTTAAAATATAACCTCAATATAATTATTATATCTAAAAAAATTGGGACCAGTTTTTTAGTCATCCAGTATCTAATCTGATAGTGTACCACCTATGTTTTTGTCTAGGAGTTTTATGGTTTCAGGTCATAACATTCAATGAAGTCTCCATTTTGAGTTGATTTTTGTATGTGATGTAAGATAGTGGTCAAGTTTCATTCTTTTGCATGTGGCTGACTAGTTTTCCCAACACCATTTATTGAAGAGATTTGTTTTTTCCCCAGTGTGTATGTTTGTGTCTCCTTTGTCATAAATGAGTTGACTATATGTATGGGTTTATATCTGCCCACAACTATGACTATGAATTTGTCTAGCCTTTTTGATGAGAACAGACATTATTGGAGCCTTTTGGGAACGCTGGTCATATTCTCTCTAATCCCCTCAGATGATATTTTCCCCCTGCCTCCAGTAGTTTCCTTGTATACTTTTGTTGATTAGTAGTACTTTGCTAAATACTTAAGGGGATCCCTCTGCAGATCTCCAAGATTCTCTTTTTCTGTAGCTGCTTTGGTCTCCCAAGACTCTTAACTCCCTCTCTTAAACTCAAGGGATCTGGAAAGTCTAAAGGCAATAAGATGGGGCAGTCATAGGATTCAGCTCATTTGTTTCTCTTTTCTCAAGGATCACTGCCTTTATTTGCCTGATGTCAGGGTCAATAAATCTGTTGTTTTATGTATTTTGTCTGCTGTTGTTGTTGTCATTTTAAACCAGAGGGTAAATGCATGCCCTGTTAACTCCATCTTGACAGAAGAAGTTCCTAGGGATGTTTAACTTTGAGAAATTGCCAGCCAGTTTTCCAAAGTGGTAGTACCATTTTATACTTCTCTTAGCAAAAAGAGAGTTTTCATTGATCCATATCCTCCCCTATATTTGGTCATGTTCGTCTTTTTATTTTAGTTATTCTAGTGAATTTGAAACGCTATCTTATGAAAATTTTGATTGTGCTTCCCTGAATAGTATGTCCCTTTAATATTCTTTAATTTAGAACATTGCCTTCCTTTAATGGCATTGACTTTTTTTTTTTTTTTTTAAAGAATCCAGAGCAGATATTTTATCTCTTTATTTGGATTTGTCTAATGGTTTCCTGAAAATTAATTCCAAGTTAATTATTTTGGTCAAATATACTACATGGATGATGCTTTATTCTTCTCAGTGTATTAAATCAGAAGGTACCTGACATCAGTATGTACTTTAGCATTAGTGGGTAATAAGTTGGATCACTAGGTTAAAGCACAGTCTTCCAGATTTCCCTGTTTAGAAGTACCTTTTTCCTTTCATAATTAATGAGCAATCTGGGATGATACTGTGACATTGTGACTTTATTCCCACCAGTGTTTAACTCAGTAGTTTTAGTGTTCATTGATTCTTACTTGAGCCAGTTATTACTACAGTAATTATAAAACGGTGATATTCTATTTCTGTCTATGTATATCTATTACATGACTTTTTCTCTAAAAAAGATATTTCCAGGAGCACCTGGCTGCCTCAGCTTCAGGGTCCTGATTCTGAGCCCCATGTTGGGTGTAGAGATTACTTAGAATGAAGATTAAAATATTTTTTTTAATTAAAAATAATTAAAAAGATATTTCCCTATCCACAACACATACTTTTTAAAGTATTTATTTGGACTCACTCAGTTTTTATTTATAAGTTAAATCATAACTTCATTTTTGAGAATGCTTTCAACTTGGCCAGTGTCATCCTTTCCAAGTTGTTGTTACTGTTCACACAACTAGGTTTCCATGTTCACCTGGAATTTGGCCATTTCTTCAAGGAGCCGAGGTTTTCCTTTGGTGGAAAATCTTATTTAAAGGAGAAGTCTGGGCACTAGTTGATTATTACATATGTGTATTTTGACTTTTCCCATATGTAGAAATTTCTGGAGGTGCAAGGTAGTAACATACTACTAAAATCCCAGCCATGCCTTGCACACTGGTAGGCTCATAGTTATTCCTGCTTATGGTGATTGGGATGTTGATACATAAAGAGAACACACGGTGGCACTAGAATCAAGATTAGTTTTGTAAACTATAGAGCATAAAGCAAGTCAGTTTCCTGTTTTTAAAAAATGTTGGCCTTCACATTTTTTTAGGTTAAGTTTTGGTACATTATTTCCTGCAGGTAAAGCAGAAGTTATTTTTTCTTGCTTTGAGACCATGAGAGAAGGAGTTGTTACCCTGGGCATTAGTTTTGCATCAGGGAATAGTAATCAACAACTTAAGGCTAGTGCTTTCACTAATGAATGTGCAGGTTTCAGTTTTTCTTTTACTACTGAGTGTTTTAGTGTACATAGTTTTATCAGTAAACCAGCCCCCACCCCATTTCTTAGATGTTTTCAGTAACTAAAGCATTCACTAACCTTTGAAATTCAGAATATTGACAGCTAGGGTTTTTTTTAGTCATACTCTTACTTTTTAATCCTGAAAGAATTATACAGTAACAGTTTCATTGGGGCAGAACACATTTTATCTTGCCTCTTTCTTCTTTTGTGCCTCCCTTTTCCTTCCTTAACAAACTCCTAGATATCTGCATGGTTTTTGAAGTTTTGGGGCATCATCTGCTCAAATGGATCATCAAGTCCAATTACCAAGGGCTACCACTGCCTTGTGTCAAAAAAATTATCCAGCAAGTATGTATCCTAGTTTTTTCTATGTGGTGATTGTTTTATATTCTTAAAGTGTCAGGAGTTTCCTATATCCAATAGAATTTTTATTTTAAAAACCAGGGATTTTTTTAATTGTTAAAATTAGGTGTTTTATTCAGCCTCTAATGTTTATTCTCTCTTTAAGTGTTTTAGCAATAACCATTTTTCCCAGATTCATCTCCTACAATAATCTTAGAGAGGAAGATGTGTTCATTGACTGGTGTTGGAAATTTGGACCCCTTATCTGGAAGTTCTGGTTGCAAATATTTATTATTTATTAATAGAGAATTGTTATGTCAAATTATTATTATCTGTAGAACATTATTCAAGGGTATTTTTTAATATTCTGAATAGCTTTCAATATACAGTAAAGAAGTTTACTCTCAGGAAAATATTAATACTTCAGAAGGCAAATAATTTGTTTGGATAATGTGTTTTGGTGGAAAGCGCTCAAACTGGGAATCAAGAGACCTCAGTTCTTTATCAACAAGGAAATTTTAATTAGACATCTAAATCTTTCATCACCTATATTTCAACATTTTAAGAGCATATTGACTTCTATTGTCAGCCTTTATGTTCTTCATTAAATATCCCCAAATACTATTAGCTTTTTAAAACAATTAGCCTTTTAAAACTTTTTATTATAGATAAACTCTTGCCTTTGCTCATAATTTATAGGTAATCTTTCTGGGGAAGTTTCCTTGTGTCTTATTAAAAATGCTGTATTCTCTGTTGAAAACTACCATATTGTTCTTATATTTTTGTTTTTCAAAATGTTGTGTTGTGATTTCTTCCCTCTCCAGAAAGACTTGTATTCTGTGTTTGCAAGTCTACTGCTCTATTCCCATCCAGGTGTTACAGGGTCTGGATTATCTACACACCAAGTGCCGTATCATCCACACTGACATTAAACCAGAAAACATCTTGTTGTCAGTGAACGAGCAGTATATCCGAAGACTGGCTGCAGAAGCAACCGAATGGCAGAGATCTGGAGCTCCTCCACCCTCTGGATCTGCAGGTATGTTTTCTTTAAGGACTTTGGTCTCATTAGAGGTTAATAAAAGTTCTGGGGCACGTGGGTGGCTCAGTTGGTTAAGCGTCTGCCTTCGGCTCAGGTCGTGATCCCAGGGTCCTGGGATCAAGCCCCCACATCAGGCTCCCTACTCACTCTCTCTGTCTCATGGTCTCTCTCAAATAACTAAATCTTTTTTTAGAAAGAAAGAAAAAAATTGAGAAGTTCCTATATTTATTCTATTACCAGGCAGTTAAGTAAAGCATCTCTCATTTAACAATAAGATACAGTAAGTACTGGGACGCCTGGGTGGCTCAGTTGGTTAAGCGGCTGCCTTCGGCTCAGGTCATGATCCCAGCGTCCTGGGATCGAGTCCCGCATCGGGCTCCTTGCTCGGCAGTGAGCCTGCTTCTCCCTCTGCCTCTGCCTGTGCTTGCTCTCGCCCTCTCTCTCTCTCTCTGACAAATAAATAAATAAAATCTTTAAAAAAAAAAAAAAAGATACAGTAAGTACTTATGTGTAAGAAATAGTCTCAGCCTTCAAGACTTTAAATTTTAATCTTCAGTATTGCTCTCCTGTAGAAAGTAGTCTAGAAATTGTGTCTTCTAGATACAGATATTTTATATACTATAAAAGCTATTCATGATTCATAATCTTTTTTTTTTTTTAAGATTTTATTTATTTATTTATTTGACAGACAGAGATCACAAGTAGGCAGAGGCAGGCAGAGAGAGAGGAGGAAGCAGGCTCCCCACTGAGCAGAGAGCCTGATGTGGGGCTTGATCCCAGGACCCTGGGATCACGACCTGAGCCGAAGGCAGAGACCTTAACCCACTAAGCCACCCAGGCACCCCCATGATTCATATTCTTATCTTAAAATATTTTCTCTTGTGATTCAGTGGCTATTTTTGATGTGTTTACCTCTGACCATGATCACACATACATGGCTTGCTTACAAAGATCAGTGTGGTCTGTGCAGGGGCAAGATAACTTTGCTATCAAGAACTTGAGTTTAAGCACTGGATTGGACAGACCTGGTTCGAATCCTGGCTTCATCATTGGCTGAGTGTTTTGAGCAAGTGTCTTGACTTCCTTTTCCCTCATGAAGAAGTTCTTGAGATTAGTTCCATGTTAAAGCAGTTAATAGGTTGCCACACAGTATTATGTGCTAAATAAGTGATGGCTATGATTATGATGCGCCTTTTTTTGCCATTTGGGGTATAGATTTTAATTTTAGTAGTTTTGTTATATTTGAGGAACTTTTTTTTAGGAACTTGATCCTCAAGTTGAAATGTCAGTTACCATAGGTTTCCTTTAAAAAGGAAGACTAAAGAAGGGGGAAATGAGAAATTGTTTAATGGGCATAGAGTTTCATTTTTCCAAAATGAAAATGTTCTAGAAATATTACACAACAATGTGAATATAACTAACACTGTTGAACTGTACACTTAGGAATAGTTCATAGGGAAATTTTACCTTAATGTAGCTTTGACCACAATTTAAAAAAAAAATTTTTAAGGAAGATTCTACCTCCCACCTAATCTATACTAACACCCATAACATGCTATGTTACAAATTATTGTATAACTCTTAATGCTGCTATCCTTTTAAAACTGACCATTGCCAAGGGGAAGAAGTAAGAGATAGGGGTTCTAGGTGGAGATGAGGGCTGTTGCCTATCATTTTCTGTTTTAAGCATACATAGGAATGAGATTTTTGCACCATTAATAGTGGACACCAGAAATTGGGACTTGGATCTTTGCATGTATGGATTTTATCTGGAGAGGAATTTATTTAAATTCATTCTGTTTGCCAACTTTTATGTGCATTATTCTTTTTTAAAAGATGGTACTTCTACCAGAGTTGCTTCTAAAAACAGTGGCTTTCTCTGTAACATAAACTTATATGGCCTGCTGAATGCCAGGATTCTTACTTGGTTTTCTTTTCTTTTCAGTCAGTACTGCGCCCCAGCCTAAACCAGTAAGTATAAGGTGTTTCTATGTTTAATTCTGATCTGTGGGCAATGAGCAGGGATTCCTTTGTTAGGGATCACAGTTTGTGTAGAGTTTGAAAACCAAAGAAAAAAATATTCCTGCGCTTCTATATTTTCTCCAGTAAATGCCCATGCATCTTTGACAAGTTTGTACAGGTGAGGCTTCTATAAACTCGAGTGTGTCTGAAAGTACACCAGTCCCACAGATGGCTCAGAGGACCAAAATTTATTGTTAAGTTTGTTTCTATTTGGTTTCATAAGAATATCCACATTGTTTAAGTTAATGAGAAACTTAAGTGCTATGCTAGGAAAAGAGTGAAATTTAATTAGGAAATATTAAAGTTAACAGTTATCTCCAACTGGGGGTAATGGATTAGCCACCTGAAGGCTTTATCTGTTTGTAATCTCCGCCCAGGCTGACAAAATGTCAAAGAATAAGAAGAAGAAATTGAAGAAGAAGCAGAAGCGCCAGGCAGAATTACTAGAGAAGCGAATGCAGGAAATTGAGGAAATGGAGAAAGAGTCGGGCCCTGGGCAAAAAAGACCAAACAAGCAAGAAGAATCAGAGAGTCCTGTTGAAAGACCCTTGAAAGAGAACCCACCTAATAAAATGACCCAAGAAAAACTTGGTATAAATAGAGCATACACAAAAATTTACTTTAACATTACTTTATCATTGTTCTATAATATAGTGGTTTCATGCATACAAGACATCTTGGGGGTGTCCTTATACAGTAAGAGTACAGAACCTTCATAAATGTCAGGCAGGTAATATTCAAATGTAATTTCTTACTTTTCTATGGAAATGCAACATAGACTTCATTTTGCAATTGAGTAAGTATAAGAAGATCTTTTTGTTCTTCTATAAATAGGTCTTAGATGTTCAGTCATGTTTTTATGTCACCCTGTATAAGTTCTAGAAAGCATTTTTAATCTTGTGGAGAAATTTTTTTGTTCTTTCACTCATACACATGCACATACATCCTTTTTGTCTGTTTGTTCCTTAGAAGAGTCAAGTACCATTGACCAGGATCAAACACTTATGGAACGTGGTGTAGAGGGTGGTGCAGCAGAAATTAATTGCAATGGAGTAATTGAAATCGTTAATTATACTGAAAACAGTAATAAAGAAACATTGAGGCTTAAAGAGGATCTACATAATGCTAATGACTGTGATGTCCAAAATTTGAAGCAGGAACCTAGTTTCCTAAGCTCCCAAAATGGAGACAGCAGCACATCTCAAGAAACAGACTCTTGTACACCTGTAACCTCTGAGGTGTCAGATACCATGATGTGCCAGGCTTCACCAAATGTAGACCAGTCATTCAGTGAACAGGACATCAGCCAACTTCAAGAAAGCATTCGGGCAGAGATACCTTGTGAAGATGAGCATGAGCAAGAACAAAATGGACCTTTGGACAACAAAGGTACCTAAACAGACATCCTTCCCCAGTACTCCTTCCCTGAATAGCATATTCATGAATTTCTAGTCTAAATCTACCATTGTTTTTACAAATAAAACTTTATAGCAGTTTCCCGGGTTACCTTCAGTGTGTAAATTTTTAGCTACTTGTGAATTGTATTGGTCATGTAGTGGGTGCACAGCATTTCACTTGCCCTGAAAGCAGAGGTAGATTTTAATTGCATAAACTGAAGGTGTCGGTCTACTCTTTTTATCTTACAAAATTTAGTGAACTTTTCCAGTCAGAGGCCTGGGTATATTGCCTCAGAGAATTTTATTAACCTTTGGGTATGTTTGTGTTTACTAAACGCTCTTATTAATGATACCCTTTGTCTGTAGGAAAATCCACTGCTGGAAATTTTCTTGTTAATCCCCTTGAGCCAAAAAATGCAGAAAAGCTCCAAGTGAAGATTGCTGATCTTGGAAATGCCTGTTGGGTGGTAAGTTAAACTTAGTGCTATGTTTTGAAGTGACTAGGAAGGAAGGAAAATTTGAACTTTAATGTGCTAAGGAAGAAAACATCTGTAGGTCTGTACCCAGATTGCCAGTTAACATTTTAGTGAAAATTTTTTCAGTTTTTTTCTTAATCTTCAATTATAGAAAAGTTCAAATATACTTAACAGAAGTAGAGAGAGTAGTATAATAAAACAGCCCCTACTCCCATTCCAGGTACCTATCACCCAGATGCAACAATGTTAACTCCTGGTCAACCTTGTTTTATCTGTATTCTAATTCATTTTCATATTCAATGATGCTTATGTTCGTATTTCTCCGTTATTTTCAAAATTGATATCTAACTTATTAATTGTAACCTTTTAATTCATGTAATATTTTGGACACTTTGTCAAACAGAAATTTATATCAAATTCAGTTGGTTATATAGTATTCTCTAACGTCCTTAGTTTTTGCATGTATTTGATAGCTCTTTGCAGTGAGCATCTTTTTTTTTTTAAGATTTTATTTCTTTATTTGACAGAGAGAGATCCTAAGTAGGCGGCGGGGGGTGGGGGGGGTGGGATGGGACAGGCTCCCTCGCTGAGCAGAGAGCCCAATATGAGACTCAATCCCAGGACCTTGAGATCATGACCCGAGCCGAAGGCAGAGGCTTAACCCATTAAGCCACCCAAGCGCCCTGCAGTGAGCATCTTTTCTCATGAATCTTTATGTGGTTGTCCTTAGGACATAACCTAAACATAGAATTCCTAAGTCAAAAACTGCGTGCTTTTTTTAAAATGAATTTTTGATGTATAGTGTCCTTTAATAATATTGTTTACCTAGTTAAGAAATTGGGGGAGGGCATTATTTTTAATGGACGCCTCAAAACTCGAGTAGGATGATTTGCACATAAATGACACTACTCGGAGCCATATACTTTGTAAACAGGAATGTTGAAGATTGCCGAAGCAAAAACTGCATTATTAAAAATCCATAATAATAGGTTTTACATTTATTTTTATACTTCAAATTTTTCTATTCCGTATGGCATTCAAGTAATTAGAATTACTCCACCATACCACAGTCTGGTCTAGGCCAGCCAGTCTTCACCTGACTGACTGCAGGATGACAGCAGTAGCCCACTTACTCTCCCTTTGGTTGCCTGTGTCCCCATAAGACTGTTGTCAGCACAGCTATCAGAGTGACTTCCCTCAAAATGAGGGAAGTCATGTCCCACATACCAATAAGAAAATGATGTCTTCCTTCTGCCTAGAATTCTCTTCCCAAGACAATGTACAACTCATTTTCTTCAAGTTCCTATTCAGCTGTCATCAGGAAAATCTCCCCCTAAATACCTAATATAATTAGCAAACCACCACTCTCCAAACCCATACACCTTTATTATATTCATTCATGTATTGTCTCTCTCTTCCTCTCCCCCCTCAATTCCTCAATTTTTTTTCTCCATAGCACCTGTCACACACATTCTGATACTATACAGTTGTTTGCTTACTGTCCCTTTTCCTAAATGTATGCCCCATCACAGCAGATTCTTCTGTTCACTTCTGTATCTGCAGTACTTGGAACAGAACTTAGGGAGGTGCTCAAAAATATTTAAGTCAACAAATTATGAGTTGTGCTTTGGCCTGTCACACATGTCACATGGTACAACATCATATGCTTCAGGCTTCTGGGCCTTTGTGTTTAGAATGCCTTTCTCCATTATTGTCTTACCCAGCTGGCATACTTTCTTTATTCTGCTACAAGTTGTCATGTCACCTTGACTACCACGATTACTCTTTTTTTATCTGCATGTTTCTTCTCTTTTTAAAAAATGTGTCCCTATGCTAAAATGACTTTACCTTCTTTTCATTCATTCACTCCTTTAGCAAACATACTGGCACATGCTCTGACCTTGGTACTAGGACACAGTGTGAACAAGACATCAGTGTCTTGTCCTGCTGGATCCTAGTCAGACGTCACATCTTACTGATCTCTGCAGCATCAGCAGCATCTGGCATTCAGTAATGGAATTGGGAATGATTTTCACATTGCTTGATTTTTTTTAAATATTCTTTTTTTTTTTTTTTTTAAAGATTTTATTTATTTATTTGACAGACAGAAATCACAAGTAGGCAGAGAGGCAGGCACAGAGAGAGGGAGAGGCAGGCTCCCTGCCGAGCAGAGAGCCCGATGTGGGGCTCAATCCCAGGGTCCTGGGATTG